>JAQJVL010001744.1:0-149663 GCA_035578905.1 Stictocephala bisonia | reverse complement strand
AAGGGGTGTAAATGATGTGTGTTCCTTGTTCCAGTCTTTGTCCATAAGCACTATTGAAATTTACTGCAATTCTTGTTGTGGAAAAAATAAAAACTACACAAGTTTTTTAGTTTCATGTGCTACCTAGTTCACACAGAAAAAAAGGTTTGACAAGATAACAATGGTATTTCCAATCCAAGGACATAGTTACATGGAAGTTGCGAAAAATGTCAAATTAATTCTATAAAAAGCAAGATTTCAAACTGAAAACTGGATGGAAGTACTTCAAACTGCCAGAACAAAACCAGCTCCCTTCAACGTCAAACTTCTCAACAAGATACCTAACTCACTTGTGGTAGAGGAAAATGTATTCCTTGACTGGACTGCGCACCTTGACAAGTGTTGTTAAAAAAAACTTGATTTCTAGACCTATAAAGGAGTTTGTAGTGGACAAAAGCTTTCCAGATGTAATGTTTTGATCTACATATAATGGGGGGATTTGAAAGAGCTAAACTCTTGACAACACCTAATGTATAAATGCTGAACTACCTTCTATCAGCTATTCATGTAAGTGAAATAAACCTTCTTAGGCTTAAAATTAAATATTGTTTTAATTCTGCTCTTTTGAAATATTTGACCTGCTTTACTTTTTTATAACTTTATTGGAGGATATAATCAAAGCAAAATTTATAGTTAAAACTAACCTAGCAATTTATTCTTCAGATTTTTTAAAATACTCAAGTAGGATGTTGTAATCCACAAAAGGTAATTGTACTTAAATGTTTAAAATGTACTTTTTTTAGTTTCAGCTTGCAAGTAAATATTATTATTGTTACAAGATTATGTTCTTTACAGGTCTGATACAGATTACAAAAGAAAAATTTAAGGATTTGCAAGTACTCAAACAGTTTTGCACAGAGAAGGGTCAACACTTTTTTACATCCCACAATAGACCAAGAATTGTGTAAAATGGAAAGATAATTTCAAAACTATATGAAACAGTGTTTTAGCTCTATGTCTTTTATAATAAATAAATTTATTACTGGAAAGCTTTTTTATTGAATTTTTACACTCCACTTTTTTGGGAATAAAAGAGTCAAGCCCATGTTCACAGCACCTTTATACCCTTGAAAAAATGTAGTTAGTTTAATTTAACAAATTTTTTATTGATCAAATAATAAAAATCTTTTATTATTACTATCAAACAGATATAACAATAAAAAATAAAACATTTTACGTAGTTGAATAGTTAAACTTGTACATGTTATGATTATAATGCGTTTTATTACTAAAGATTGCAATACTGAAAAATTTTAGAATTTGATTTAGCCCTATATTCTCTGTACTCTATTCCCTAATTATCTCTCTATATATAAAATTTTGTAGATTGTTTCTTTAGGTCTTAAATAGGACAAAGAAAGTATTTTCATTTTAATAAAATACTCCTAAGGGACAGAAACCGCTCCTAAAAGATTGTTCCATAAGGATAACATTGGGTTAAATTTAGTAACTTAACAATAGCTGTTTTGTAAATAAATAACCATGTTTATTTTGTAGGTTTGACATTATAATATTGATACATTAAGAGTATAAAGGTGCCTTATACATATATACTGTGCCTTAGTTAGGCAAATTCTGGAATATGGCTCACCAATATGGTACCCTTATCAGAAATACCTCATTGCTGAACTGGAGAGAGTCCAACGAAGATTTATTTGCATGGTTGGCTTTAAGGAGGGTTATCAATACTTTCAAGTTCCAGTTGAAACGTTATCTATTGACCTTGGACTCCAACCACTTGAGCAGCATAGATTCTCTGTCGACATGGTTGCTACATAAGATCATAAATGGAAAAGTAGACTGCCCAAACATACTTCGTTTGGTCTTGTACAGGATCCCGACGAGTACCAGGTCTGATGACCTGTTCATAAGGCAACAGCATCGAACTAGCTACGCAGCCAACAGCATGATGGCCCGACTCCAAAGAGCTGGTAACAATGTTGCCAAACATGTGGACTTCTTTCATGATAGTGTGGCAAGAATAAAAAAGATCTGTTTTGCACTTTGTAGTATTTTGCATGTACTTATTTCATATTATTACATTGACCTGTTCTATTTATATAATTATTGGTCTATGTAAATCACGCTTGTACTATTTATTGTTATTATGCGTTATAATTCAGTCTTTGCATGGCAATCTTAGCTGTAAGTCATAATTTGAGACAATTGTCAAACTTATGTTTCATTTTATGTAAAAATGGAGACGTCCGTTGGTATATATAAATAAATAAAAGAGTTTAATCTTCAGCTGTTAATAAAAAATAACTAATAAATAGGTAGCAACTGTACGTTAACGTGAGTGAGATACTGTGAATAAATTTAATATATTGTGAGTTTACATTATACAGTTAATCTACTATTATTTGTGGTCAAAAGTCACATTCCGAAGCTGAAGTGTATCAAGCACAGCGAGCCTCAAGTCTGGCACACTGTCCCCTAGTTAAGTAATAAACACAAAAATTTTTCTAGGAAATATTCACTACAAAAAATTTGCTCGATGGGTTTGGACCGTTGTCCTATTCAACAACATTTGTAGACTAAGTTACAAATGCCACTAGTGTAAATGGTAAAAAAATCAAACAACAGTACCGGTACGGTGAGTTACACAGTAAAGAAAGAAATCTTCACGAGTTAGAACTTTATTTATTTAATCTCACTTTGTTACACCGAACAATTGATGATCTAAGCATATTTATTTATTACTAAAAATGTATTTTGAATACATGTGATGAATGTAAATGAACGAATGTAGTCACTGTTACAAACTAAGGCCGACTATTCCTTAGAAAGTGCCATTAATTAATTATAGCACAGTGAATAACTGTAACCAGCAACTACATAGAATGCATAGATACCCGAAACTTGATCATAGCATATTTGGTGTGTACTATAGTGACAGTTGTTTGAGGCCATGTCTTAATGTAGAATGCAGATGTCCACCATACCATTGTTAAGAGTTAAAATGTACAAGAGTTAAAATGGCCTAACAGAAAAATTTCAAAAATACTGTAATTTGGTTTTCCCGATAAGAACATGATTTCTGTGAAACAAAAAGTATATTTCGTGCGACATGGCCAATTCTTCAACTATTTTTATGGAGCTTGGGTAATTATTCTATATAGGCCTAGCACATTATGCATTTTTCAAGTGTTTTCCTCAAAACACTCATTTAATGGGTTAACTTTGTAAGTACTGAAAAATTGTTTTGCCTGCGAAAAAAAAACCTAACATAACCTTGTATCAAATCTAACAATCATACCGAAAAAACAATCATTTGCGACTCTTAACACTATTAATAATTTTCCAATTGCAAAACCCTTGCCATATTTGTGATCAGGGTGCAACTCCGCTTAATTTGAGTACCCACAACAATGTATTTACACCAACAATTATGAATTTAAGAACAATAAATGTCCCGTTTTTTCTCATTTTCAGTTTTCCTGGCTTTTCTCCCAAACATTTTTTTGTGCTTTCAAAGTTAGTCCATGATATACATGTTTTGAGAAGAACAATTTAAAAATGCATAATGTGCTATATCGAATAGTTACCAAAACTTGCTGCATTTCTGTACATGAGTAGAAGCTACATAACTAGGTACATTTTTTTATATAAAGACTTAATGATGTATTTAGAAAAGAATATCATGAATGAATTTGTATTAATGTCAGTCTGATACTCCCTACCTAACCACCTTTTTCTTAAATTGAAAGTTGTTGAACAGGTACCAGAGCTAGAATTAACCTTTAAGTTATTTAACAGTTTTCTGGTAATCTCGCTATCTCATATTAGGCCTACTTGATTTTCATGTATATAATGGACTAGGCCCCTACTTTGAAAAACAATCATGAAGTACTGGCATTTAATTGTACCAAATGTAGTTTTGAATAAGTCGATTGATAACTTGATGTATGAATAAAGTCAAATGTTACTCATAAAGTTTCATTTAATATAAATCCCAAAATCAGAACAAAACTGAAACAGGTCTAATTATTTTTTTATTGCTACAACCAATAAAAATAGTTCAATTAACTAAAGTAAATAAACTTATTTTAATCTCGCATAGTTCATAACTAGTGTGTTTCTTATATGGTATGTTAAAACATAAATTTTAATTTTGATCTTTTTAATACTACTAAAGTGAGTTTTAAATGCAGTTTATATTAACCAGAAATACATCTGATAGGGTCTAAATAAAAACATATAAACAATTTGAACAGAATACATACTGAATGCGGCTAGGTATTGCATATATAAGTAAAAAAACAGATTAATTAGTTAAATAAAAAAATCCTTAACAAAAATCAATTTTTGGATCGCCTCAGTGACTGACCTGATCCAAAGAAAGGTTTGAAATCTGGTGGAGTCTCTTTATTTTCTTTTTCCTGTATTGGCTTGTTATTTCTAATAAACTGTACAGTTCCGATAACGTAGTTATAATCAGGAATTCCTCGCTGGTAGGGAACTTTTGTTGCAGTCGAGGACTTGCTCCCTGTTCCTTCCAAATTAACCTTCTTTTTCTTATTCACATCAAGAATATTCCCCTCCCCAGTAAATGCGACAAATCCTTTCTGTGGGGGCAAGATACTTTCATCATCCATTTCATAATCTTCTTCTTTTTCTACCTTTTTAGGTTCTTCATAACCAACGGGTGCAGAAAACTCAACATTCATATCACATTCAATGATACATACTGCGTTTCCTGGTTTTGTTTCCAGTACACACACCTCGTACGTTTTTTTGTTGTACATGATAGCAATTACATCTCCTGTAGTTAAACAAGCATAATTCCTCAAAGAATTTTCTAACACTGCTTTTGGATTAGTAATATCTAGAAAATCTGGTGAGTGTGGCTGGAATTTTGCATATGTTGCTACTGGGAGCAAAACATTTTCAATAGCAATTAAATCACCTTCATCCAACATAAGATTGTGCATCATCCATCTAGGCAAATAAACATTTCCTTCATCAGCTACAAACTCCAGAACTCCACAGTGTGATACCCTATTAATTTTCTCATTAGTTAATTTAAACAGCATAGGATATGTAATATTTAACGATGTTAAATGTTCTAGAGCAGAGGGAGGCATTATGATCTTCCCTCCTTTTTCAACATCCTCACGTTCATTGCCTGGAAGCATAGTAACAGAGAAGCACTGATAATGTTTATTAAATGTCCGTGGTATTTCCCCAAATATATTGAATGAAAACATATTTGTCAAAATTGATAAAATCTGATGATCAGCAAAAACAAACCCACAACAGGTTATCAAAAATCACCTTGATATTATATTATAATAAAAACTAAATTCTTAAACATGCCAAATCAATTGTTCTTCTTTAAATAATAACACACATACGAAAAACTGACTTGATTGAATGCAAACTGGGAATACTAAACAATTCAGGTAATAAATTAAATTAATTGAGCAGTAAATGACGATACAAGTTCCTCTTAAATTCAATGTACAAAAATAAGCAAGCAGAAGATTAGTTAGTACACAGCTGTCAGATACTGTCAAGTTGTATCAGCTGACTGTGGTCAACGTCATATGTTTTTTTTTTTTATTCTTATATCTGGAATATTTTGTTTGAAAGTAGGATAACTAAAGTTCTGTAATGTTCGGTAAGCTTGACATTTTTCACAAAGATTAACTAAAATATGAATAGTATATAAAAACAGTATTATTATTATTTCCGAAAAGCTGGCTCAGTAGCTAAGGCACCTCCTTACATGTGATTGCGGAGGGAATTTCCAAGGTTCGAATTCCCACTAAGCCAAGGTCGGTATTTCACTAGTTTAATAAGTTCACGCAGAGGCTTGCAAGCCCATGTGAACTGGCGAATGAAGTTTATATATATAAAATAATGTATTACTATAGCAAATCTGATCACCTTGGTAAGGAATGTTGTTAATACGAGGACGTTTTGTTTGGAAGAATTATGTGTCAAGTTGCATCTGCATGAAAAATAATTGCTCAGGAAATAATTCCTGCTTATAATTACATTATTCAAATTTCTTTATTGCAGCAGACACTAATTACAAAAACTGTATTGCAACTGTCAATTTGAATAGGTTTAACACAAAAATAGTGTTTCTAACTGTTCTCGTCTATTAATAGACCTACAAATGCTGCTACTAAGCATTTAAAATAAATTGACTTATTTATCATTAGGTCACACTTAGCGTGGTGACTAAGTGTATAAGGCTTCGGACTGTGGAGAGCAAGTTCCAAGTTTCGAATCCCCACTGAGCCAAAGGTCGGTACTCCTTTCGTTGAATAAAAGAACTTCACTCGCCTTTAGGCCCATGTGAACTGGCGAGTGAAGTTAAAAAAAGGCTTATCTATCGTTTAACCTATGACTCAATACTATCATTAATAGAGTAACAATCCCTCTCTAAAAGGAATATGTTATTTACATTTTTAAATCTGTTTGGATAAATTTCTAATTTTAAATGATCAGGTAAAATATTATGTAAGTTCTGTAGAAGAGTTGCCAAAAGTTCAAGTATGTGAGAAGACTTTCTATGTTGGTGTCTTTGTCTCATGTTATACACATCGAATTCTGTTCCAGTTTGAATCGTATACCTAAATCTGTAATACAGTATAATTTGCAGAATGTTAAAATAGAAAAATACTACTGTATAACAGTAGTCAACGAGATTTTAGTCTACACACTCCCGCTATTATTCATACCGGTACTTGTATATAACTATAGTCCAGCTGTTCTAACTTTACCTCTGAGGGGAGCACAACATGGCAACATTGTATATTTTCAGCTCTTGGCTCCTTTCTGTCCTACTGCTAATTTGTTTCCGGTCTAGATGAATCACAACTAGTACCTACCTGATAGTTTTTACAAGTTAAAATTGTCCGATTGACTTAGTTTTTTGACATTTATAATCAGTAAAAAACATACTTCCCAGTTAAACACTAAACAGATTTTAATTTCCACTAAAAAAATAAATGTTTACCTTCCTACATTCTTCCCAATTGTGAGTTACTGGATGTAACATTTAGAGGAGGGCTGTGGTGGTCTAGATGTGATGTTGTCTATATCAATTTTCCAGTTTAGAATTGATATAGGCAAACATCAGAGGTAAAGTTAAAACGGCTTGATTATAACACTAACAGGACGTTCGAAGCATGACGATGACAATCAAATACATTTATTTGTATCTACAGTAAGAGAAATTTTACAATACAGATAATCAGGAAAATTTAAAAAGTGCATATCAGGACAATGCATTTGTTTTAGTGTAGCAATACAGAAATGATTGGGCAATATTGACATGGACCTTAACTATATAAAAAAGAAATCTTAAGAAAAATAAAATGCCAATCAAACATGGCAGACTTAATTGATGTGGTCAATCTGTATTTGAAGATAAAAAAACTAACGAACAGAATAGTGCTTTCATAAAATGTATAAAACTTATGCTTTGCAAAACTTACTAAAGAACTTGTAATGACGGTAGCAGTAAAACCTTTACATAATTTACAATGCATTATTTTAAGTAAAAAAATCAATAAAACGGCTATGCAGTGCATTTTAACACAACGTTTTGCTAATGCATTGTAAATATATGTAAATAATGTTCTACACTATGCACACTACATTAATACACTATGCATATGCATACACAAAATAATGATACATGTATTTGTATTGAAAATATATGCTGGTTAGGATACATTATGATAACTGGAAATTTTTCTTTTCTAGTTACTGTGGGATACATAACAAAAATATCATAAAACATATTAAAGATTATCTTTGAAACTAGACATTATTTGAGTAAAAGCAGGTGACCAAATGTATTACCAAATGGCAGAAAATGGCAATGTTCAATTGTAAGGGAGTAATATTTTACATAGTCATCATCATCAGTTTGACAGCTCCAGTCTCCTGGGTGTGCTGACAAACCTGTTCCATCTTCCCCTGACCATTTATATTCTGTGATCCTCAATTTGTTGTACTGTAACTACTGTCCTTTGAGTATTATGTCTTCCTTTATGACGTCCATCCATTTCTTTCGTGGTCTTCCAACTCTTCTCTTGCCATCAACATCTCTTTCCAACCACATTTGTGCCACTTTTCCTTCTTCCATTCTTCTCACATGTCGAAACCATCCTAACCTTGCCATTCTGATCTTTTCTCTAACTGTCCTATTACACCCAAACTGGTCTCTTATGTCTGCATTTCTAATTCTATATCGTCTGGTCTTCTGCAAAGATGTCCTTAAAAATTTCATTTCAGATGTCTGGATTCTACTACAGACTTTTTTATTCAGGATGCAAGTTTCTAGGCTGTAAGTTAAAATAGGCATAAAGTATGTATTGAAGATTGTTGATTTGGCTATTATTGTTACCTTTCTATACCATAACAAACTACTGACTTGGTGGAAAATTTATTTATTCTGAATCTTTGGCTGCTTTATTTAGTCTGTTGGTGATATAAAGTGTATTTGTACCATTAGTAGTTATAGTACTTTTAAGATAGTTAAAGTGCTCTACATTTTTGAGGGTGTGATTTCCTAGTTTTACGGTTACTGTATTTAAGTTATTTCCAACTATCATTACTACTGTTTTTTCTTTTCTGACTGTAAGTGTGAACTCTTTAAACTTGCTGTTCCATAAATTGAGTTTTTCCTGGACATCCTGCTCTGTGTAACCCCAGATCATCCGCAAACACTAGGGCACTAAACTCTGATAACATTTCTCTTTTTATTTGTTTCATTATTTCGTCCATAACTAAAATGAGTAGAAATGGAGACAGTGCACTCCAATGTTGTACTCCTCTTTTAGTTTCAAACCAGGATGAGGTGTTAATTCCAATCTGGACACAGCTTTGGCATTCTTCATACAACATTTTTACTTTCTGTATAAGGCTTTCTTTAACTTTTTTCTGTTTTAGGCACTCCCATATTTCACTTCTTGGTACACTAATGTAGGCCTTTTCAATATTCAGAAATACTAAATTTTGGGTTTTATCTTCTAAATTTTGTTTTTCAATTAGCCTTCTAAGAGTAAAAATCAGGTCTGTTTTTGAGCGGTTACTTCTAAAAGCATTCTGTTCTTCTTCTAGTTGATTTTCGGTGGCCGTCTGTAGTCTCTTTTCTATGATCTTGTCCATTATCTTTAGTCCATTTTACATAGTCTGGCCCTGTAAATTACAGAAACGCTTACTTATAGGGGCCATTTAAACTAATATATAATTCAATATTAAAATACAACTTAAAAATCACACCAACAAATAGCTCTAAAACTATAAAAGTTTGTAATAAGTTAAATTGACATTAGATGTGGGAAGTACATAAATTAAAACTATAACAGCTATTCACTTCTGATAATTTCAAATTTTCTTTTCAAAATATTATATTATATCACTCTGTTATGTCTTATCCATAAATGCCCAAATCTGTAAAAAATCTATTTAAAAAACCTAGCACTTTTAGATAAATTATTTTACAGTTTTAAAAATTTTATATGTATATATTTTTTTCATAAGAATAAGTTGAAGTATTCATTGATGATTATATAATATTGTGACTTAATTCTAAAGTTAACTTTTATCAAATTACATTTAAAATTTATGCTGTTATACGATTGTATTATAATAATACAGATATTTGAGTTTTGAGCTCATTATGTATAAGCGAAAGACTAGGCATTGTGCAGTGATACTGGTGGAGTGTGGAATAAACATGTCTCTATTCACCCAGGACTGTGACTGTGGGTTTCACTAAGCATCCGGACCCCCGGGACACTAACACTATTTGCAATGATCGTGTGAAGAAACTGATTGAAGTTAATGAATGCTTCTTTTACGGGATTCAAGCATGATAAAATCAGTTTGTTGACGATGACGATCTTGATACATCCATGTGATGTCTTTATAACATATTCAGAGACAATCACAAGATCATTGCTGGGGAGTTTCCATTTTTGTCAAATCTCAATCCCAGATCTTAAATGTATCGACTTGTAAAAAATAGCGCAGTTTAAATGATGTTTTGTAAGAGTAGGAATATGAAGTTTTAGTAAAGGTCATCACAGTATATTTTAATACTTTAGTTATAATAATTCAAGGATACCGGTATCAACAGATAATATCATCAATGTTCTAGGGGATTCCCCTGCATATTACATGTGCCAACCCCGTCACGTTGCTGGTTACACCTCGGCCTTCAGCCTCGGTCTGTGACTTTAGATTATAAATAATAGTAGGTTAACTGTAAAATGTAAAGTCACAATATTAAATTTATTTACAGTATTTCACTCACATAACTTGCGATGCAATCTTTTAATTATCATAAACACCGAATGATATTACTTTGCATATTTAAATCGTGTTCATTTTATTTGTTTTTGTTTCACAGCTGAATATTAATTAGATACTTAAAATGACTGCATTAGATTACCATTGAAACCATGCTTAAAGCCTTTCCTTGTTTAACATTATGAAAGATCTAACCTCATCAATATCACAAACACCGTTGTTTATATTCCAACAGCTGTTAAAACTGTTTGCAAATCATTATTTATATTTGAACAGCTGGTACGTTTCGATTCATTTAAATCTCTCTTCATGTTATTCTTATGGCCGAAAAACTTACTTTGAGGGCTTCTTGTGCCCTTCAGGGTAAAAATATTGAAGAATTAAGACCTTATTGCGCAACTACAGAGGCAAATTTTTTGACACCTCAACCGTTTAAATTGGTTAAGAATTAAGGGAGGAGTTGAGTTGACAAAAACGGCTTCACATATTATGTATGAAGGATTTGAGAGTGTGACCAAAAGGATTATATAAATAAGAATAAAGAGACCATAAAAAGAGTGTTGAAATACCTATATATCAAGCTTTATAAAATATGTGTCACTGAAACATCAAAATCTTTTCCAAATTGAGCAAATGCAATCTACTTCATTAAAGGGGGAAAATGCTGAAACAATAATAAAAGTTAGTGGAAGCTGATCAGCTACTCTGAAACCACGTTGCTCATGAATAGCTATCAATAATGATAACAATCTTTATTGTCTTCACTTAAAAAAAATATTAGACATACAATTATATAACATACTAAATTAATATAAGTAAAAATATTTAATAATGTAGAAAAAATATTTGATATTATTCTTACTGATCTTGAAACTTAAAATATTCAATATGATATAGATAACATTCTTGAGTTCTAAATCAATACCAGTTAGAAACAATGATTCATAAACTTTTGAAAGAGTTGAAAGTATAACAATAAGTCTGCAGTTAGAGGTTGACGTGCAGTCCCCTCTTTTTGAATGGGAGTAATAAAGTCATCGTACTTCACTCATTGAGTTAAGTTCATACACAGGTCTGCAGGCTCATGTGGACTGGTTAGTGTAGTAACAAAAATTCAAAACGAAGCTTTTAAGCAGGATGGGAAGATGCCAGAAAAGCAGTTCTAAAAGATGGTGAAATGAGGAGCAAGCACTGAACTGCAAAACATCAGTACAGTTTTTGGAATGTTTTCAGAGCCAGTACCTTTATCTGAATAATGAATAATATTGAATCTAGAATGTAAGTGGTAGATGTATACCAGTTTATATATGTTGTACTTATATTATACAGTAGTTGCAAACATAGTTATTATTAAGTTTTTTTTTTTAATTTGGAGAAGTACTCAGCGAATAATTAGTAGATTGACTAATTTGTTATACAATGAAAAGAGACCTTAGTAGAGAGTATGGTCACATTTCTTAATTGGTTCACATAGCCCCAGAAATTCTTGGGGTTTGCTTTAAAATACTGTAGACTGCAGTAATATCTTTACAGATTCTCAGGTATAACCACTATCACAAATAGAATTTGAGTGCAGTTTTTTTAATGAGAATAACAAATTTTTTTAATTTTAAAGAAACCATACAGAGAATACATATGTACCCTACTCTATTAGTACATCTAGATGTGGCCTGAGCGTGAAAGCTACGAAGACCATATTCACACCTCTTTTATGGTCATATTTGGAGTTTGGCAGTATATGAGGTCTTCAAACCAAATAGGAGACATCCAGTGTCTCCAGGGAATCCAGGATCGCTTCCTTTGAATAGTCAGTATGAAACTTAAATCTGAATGTAATGTTTTTCCATTGGACTTAGTTGTGAAGTTATTGTACTTGAACACCCTCTATAAAAGGAGACAAGTGTTAGACACCATGCTTCTTGATTATTAATGAATGGTAGTCTATTGTCCAAAACTACTAAATGAGATAAACTTAAAGAGTACCTTGTTGAATCAGATTTATGGACCTCTCAGTCACTGCTCGCATTAACAAGTTATGCACTGCACAGTACTTTGTCTGGGCTTCAATGAACTCAGAATCTGTTTCAGCTTTTTCAATGACAGTAGACTTCATTCAAACAATTTTTCTTCCATCGAATGTTATATAGTTTATTAAATGTATTACATTCTGTCCTTAAACTATGATCATATCATGTTTATATTTAGTATCGTTTAATTTTTTTTATTTTGTTACATAATAGTTCCTTGTTAACAAATAAGATTGTGCATATAGCTGCCACGTAACAACTTCACATATGTAAAAGGTCGTATGTTGAGATGGAAACTAACTGTGTCTGCATGGTGCTCTTCCCCCTACTCCATTCTTAGTAACTGAGCTTGTATCAATCTGAAAAATGATACATGCTCAGTAGTAACACCTGACTTGTAGTAGTCTGGGTACTTGCTGGAGTTCAAAGGCCTAGGATAAATACTAAACATTTATTTTTAGATCAACTACATTTGTTAGATCCATCTAAAACAGGTGAACCAAGATGGTAGGTTAATTTTCTGAAAGTAAAAATACAAGATTTGGTTACCGTGGAGATTTATGGATTTTGGAATCATTTTGCATGAACAGGGACTTCATTTATGTTTTTAATAGTGATGTATTTATCTTCTTCATTAATTCTGTGTTCTAGCTCATTATGCAAAACTTGTAAATGGATGGTTACATTTTTTTTACATAGTTTCCCAAAAACAATAATAAGGGAAATTACAGGACACGATTATTGAGTTTTCCTTTCAGAAATGTTTACAGAACATTCTGGCAGATTCAATGTTATTTTTTAAAAATGTACTGTTCAAGGGCTATATCACTTTGGATTTCCCAATATAGGTATTTTTGAAACCCCCAAGAGTGGATGTGTCAAGATAAATTTTCTCTACTAGTTAATTCATAGTATTAATGTCACTCATTAAACTCTCTGTAGTTGATGGTATGTCATTCAGGGGCCCTGGAGTGTAATGGTAATGGAAGGGAAGTAAAGTGTCATATTTCTGTAAAGGGTATTGTGAGGTACTGGATAAAATGTTAATTTATAGAATATTAAAAATAAGGAATAATAACTTTTCCTCTAAGCAAGATCACTATAATAACAAGAACAGCAACTATAGAATTAATTAGGGAACATTGTGATGGCAGGACTATGTTTTGTTGTGTTTGTATATGGTAATGGGGAATCTCCTATAGACATAGCTTTTTATATAAAAAATATCCAGTTTAGTCCCTTTGCCTGGATTTCAACTTGGCTTCCATATAATTTTTTGGGTTTATTTCTTTTATTACTCTCTCTTCTCTTAACACCCAATTCATTGTTTTTCTCTAATTCTCCTCCTCTTCACATTCCTTGTCACCAACTCCTCCATTTATCACCTCCTAAGTGAACCTCTAAGACATAAGACATAAGAATCTTCTTTATTCACTACTGCACATTTAAAGGCAAAATAGTGTCAATGGAATTTAAAATCTCTATAACTAAATTTATTACTTACAATGAACAAATTTCTTTACTGTTGTAAAATAGAAACATTTTTAAAACTAACTTGGATGTATTTTATAGGACAAGGCCCAGAACACTGATGCCAAAAAACCCATCAATTGAGTATACAGGATTATTCAGTAAATATTCTTTTAGACATTGAGCAAATTCTTTTCTTTTTAAATTCCTTTAACTTTTTAGGCAATTGGCTATAACATTTTAATCCTATGTACGAAGGTTTTTTTTTGTAAAACTCTAGCCTATGCTGAGCTACAGTGAATTTCTGTCTTGTATTATAATGCCTGTCTGACCCCAATAGAACCGGCATTTTATAGTCTACAACATATTTAATTGTTTCAAATATGTTTCATCTAATCGTTTCTCAGTTTCTGTTACATGATGGTAAAGATAGAAGACATCAGCAGAGGTTTTTATTAATTTAAAATAATTATTATGATCCTCTTGCATGTATATTGAAGGTCTACATGTACAAAAAGCATCTAATGAATTTTATACTATCAAATTTAGCATGGCAGTTTACTAAACACACGTCAAAAAAATGTGTATTTGTTTGAATTAAATATTTTACAATTTAATTTAGGAATAAAAATTATTTTTAAAATATAAACATTGCGAATAGCAATGATTTATTTAATAAAGTGGGAATAGTATTTTATAAATTAAAAATTTTAATAATAATAATAGTACTGTAATTGTATGCGTCCAATTTATTAATTAATATTGACTGGATTATGAATTATTATGATTAAAACTTCCCCCAATTTATATAATTTTTAAAAGCATAAGAAAAAGTATCAGCTTCACCTTCATCTTATCACAAAACAATTCTGAACCAGGTGTTGCTGTTGAGTGAACGATTCCAAGCTGGGAGAGAGGACAGCAAGTTCCAGCAACGTAAGGGTGTCAAGTGGCAAGGACAAACTTACTGAAATACATTACCTTCTGACAAGGAAATCATCATCCCCAGCATTGAAGGTATAACAAGCTACGGGTTAAGGTTCATTTTTTTGAGCATCAACATTTTAAAATTCTTTGTAATATATTCCTACATGAAAATTGATTTGATAGTTTGATGCTTAATAGGTATATTTCACAGAATTTATATAACCATTGATTTTAAAGTCACACAGATAGATTTCTCATCCAAAGTTAAATTTTTTGTCTCAAATTATCAACTGTTTTTGTGGTGGAGCACTAGTCTCATGTAAATGTAATGCGGGTTAAACCAGCTGTAGAAGTAGACTTCATTAACTAATTAAATTACTAGCACAGATTACTGTTACATATGAGATATCTATTTGTAAAGTAATAATATAATCAGTGATATAGCTAAAATATTCTGTGGAACTACTCTTCATTCATTTGTTTGCACCCACTTAGCAGCAAGACTCATACTGTATAATGAGAGACAACAGTCATATAGGATATTCTTAAATGATAACAAGACCAATTCTTTAAAACTGTTTGTGTACATTTAATTTAGTACAGCAATAAAAGACCCATAGTAAGAGGCATAATTCAAACAACAGGTGCCAAGCAGATCTCAGCTGCTATTTTATGACGTATACACTGCCTCTGTCATGAATCGGATTCACTGTTGTAGTCTCCCCATCCTTGCAACTGGTTCATGTCCAGATACTGGTGCGGAGAAGCACTCTCTAGTAGTTGCGACAGCTGGTGTACCAGAGTGGTAAAGGTTGGCCTCTCTGCAGGCTTTTCTTTCCAACAGGATGCCATTATGCAGTAACTGAAATCATAGTGTAATATACTTTAACTTTAAAGTTTTTAGTTTAGTTAAGTTTAACTTCAAAAGCTAAAATAAATATTAATAGATGAAAGTAAATGAATGCTCTTTATTAAAGTTTAAATTGAAAAGAGCTGCATTACATAACTAGCAAATTAAATAAATTATAAAAATAGTGTTTCCTGTTGCAGCTTTGGAAGTGTAAGTAATAGATAAAGTGTAATTATACAAACAGAAGGGCTGCCACCCCTCCTAGGTTTTCAGGAAAAATTAAAAAAGAATAGTTGCTCATATTACTTTAGCTTTCGGATCTTAAAAAAAATCACTGGCTAAATATTTACTGCTTCAAACGTTGATTTAATTTGTAAATTGTTTATAATTCTATTTATTTTTAATTCATAAATTTTCAAAAAAGTAGTGTTCATCCATTAGGAATTTATCCACATAGATTAAACAGTATATTAAATAGATATAAAACAATAAGAATATTTTGTTTATTAAAACGATCAACCCAATTCCTGAAGAAATATTATTATTCAAGTAATTCAGTAATTAGTAAAAAATTCAGTAGTTAAATAATACTTTTAACTATTTTATTTATAATACCTTCGTCAGCGATCCTTTTCAATGGTCATTCATCCGACCGGTTTCGCTACTATTGTAGCATCTTCAGGGGTAGTTGAAAGTTCTTCATCTTGCTATATTTCATCAGATAAAATAATAATAAACACCAAAAACACAGTCAAGAACTTTCAACTACCCCTGAAGATGCTACAATAGTAGCGAAACCGGTCGGATGAATGACCATTGAAAAGGATCGCTGACGAAGGTATTATAAATAAAATAGTCAAAAACGAATCCTTGAGCTAAAATGAATTTATTTAATACTTTTAAAGTAGAACTTACAGCTCATTACTGCATGTTGGAGGTTGTTCCATTCTATATCCATGTTTTAGCAATCGGAACATCAGGTTGGTTGGAGTAGAAGGGTAAGGGTTCCCTCCCAGAGTAGCAATTTCCCAGAGTACAATACCAAAGGACCATCTGCACAAAAACAGTTTTTTTGCAATAAAGAGCTGCTCTAATCAGTTTATTTTAAACAGACAGTATTTTGATTAAAATAAAGAACAAAGACAATAGTACAAAGAAGCACTGTTCAAAGAGGATTCAGATTCCTTAATTTGTTATATCACATTATAATAAAATGTAGAACAATTGTCAATAAATTCAGATGCTTATATATTAACAAATATCACGAAATTCATAAAACGCTTGAAGTCTATAGAAGTAAGAATCCAGAAACAAAGTCTTAATACTATTTTTAAAATTATGCATTGGCAACTCTTTAAGATAATTAGACAATCTATTAAACATTTTGATACCCTGATAAATGAAATTGTTTTGTGTTAAAGTTAAATGACATTTTTTAGTTAATAAATTGCACCTATTCCTAGTAAATTATGGTCTTGTGCAGAGGTATAATCATTTAGATGAGACAGGTTTCTTTTAACATGTAACAAAACTGACAAGACATAAATAGAAGGTAATGATAAGATTTACAATTTAACAAAAAGAGGTTTACAATGAGTACGGGCAGTTACCCCAGATAAAAGTCTAACTGACCTCTTTTGCAGTAAAAAAGCCTACTGGCTTCATGAAAATTTCCCCACAGAGCAGCACCATATGACAATAGGCTATGTAAGTAGGCATAATAAACACAGAGCAGAATATTTTTGTCTACACTTTCTTTTAAAACTCTAATTAAAGGAAACATATTTTATCTGCTCTGAATTTACCTGTCTTGCAAGATGTTACACAATGTTTAGGGCAGGTAAAATCTAGAAAATCACTGTTGGAACCAGCTTTCCAGATGATTTTAACGGAATCTCAAAAAGTTTGGCATCGTATTCTATGACTTCGGTCTTAAGAGGAATAAATCTTTTTTCATAAGGAATGGTCTACGTTAAATCGCCTCTCTACAGTTGTAACTACCAGAAATATAAATAATAGGAATGGCATAACTAGAATCTACAGTTTCCGGTGACAACCGCGTCAAGGTACTATCTACAATATTTACAAGATGACCAGACGTTTCGCCCATACTGTGATGTGGCATCCTCAGTGGTTTCTCTGAGACTGAAATAAGCAAGTAACTTTCCAGCTTTATAACAGGTGGTGGGGTGGGGGACTGGTTGGCAGGTATGCTGGAGAGGGGGGGGGAGGCCCGACCCACGTGACCTACGGTCATTGGCCGAAAAATCAATATGGCTGACTCTTCCATTTTATTTTAATTTACTTAAATGGGTTCCCATGTCTTTGGCAGCCGTATACTATCATCCTTATTAAAATTATTTCTTCTTTTATATATTTCTATGGCTTCCCTTACGATTCTCGGGTATAATGTGGGATGTTGGCAAGGACTTTAGTTTTATCAAATAATAATTCCATGATTACTTTTTGTGCTATGTTCAGCAACAGCAGACTTTTCCTTTATCTTCATTCCTAGTATGCCTTATATGTTCCTTAATCCTTGTGGAAATTAACCTCTTGGTTTCCCCTATGTAGACTGACCCGCAACTACATGGTATTTCATATATTCCAGGCATAGCTAGTGGAATTTTATCGTTGACTGGCCTCAGAAAATTCTTTAATCTATTCGGTGGCTTGTAAATGGTTTTTATATTTTCTTTACTTAATAGCCTGCCAATCTGTTATAAAGCTGGAAGGTCACTTGCTGATTTCAGTCTCAAAGAAACTAATGAGGATGCCACATCACAGTATGGGTGAAACGTCTGGTCATCTTGTAAATATTGTAGATAGTACCTTGACGCGGTTGTCACCGGAAACTGTAGATTCTAGTTATGACACCGGCCGCTTAAGCCTAAGTTCTAAGAATAGGAATGGCAGTTAGTCTTGTGGAGCTGAAATGAACAATAGCTATATCATTGTCCATTGCGCACCATACAGGGTGGATCAGCGCAATTAGGGAGGTGATGTTAAGAAGTTGAGAAAGCTGGATTTATCTGTGGATGGAGTTCATGGTCTAAACATTAAGATATAAGTACTTAGTTCTGCAGATTTTTTTCTTTTAGTTTTCAAATAGTTTAAAAAAAAAGTTTCAGTGGCTGACTATAACAAGACTGAGATATGTTTAAAGTCAAATAACTACTATTTTCCTTGAAAGTAGTTTTAAAAGCAATCAAGTATTTGTTATAGTTACTAATTTAACTTTTATCTCTAATTTGTGGTATAATCAACAACTACACTGACAACGCTGATAATAAACTTACACATCACTCTGGGTTGTATAAACTTGGTGAAGCAGGGACTCGAGTGCCATCCACTTGACTGGAAGTTTTTCTGAGCTCTTTTTACGATAAATATTTTGCTCGTAAACATCACGACTTAATCCAAAGTCGGATATCTTGATGGTATGGTCATTACATACCAATATGTTGCGAGCTGCTAGATCTCTATGAACAACTCTGTTACTTGATAGATATTCCTGAAAAAAAATTAGGAATCAATGTGTATAGTAAGAAAACATAATGTGGAAAAGTATATTCATATTGTAAATCGTAATCTTTCTTGTAATGTCACTATTCAATATGTGTTTTTAACACCTATATGAATGCAGGGATTTTGACTTTGACTTTATAATTTTTAGAATATGTGAGCTAGAAGTATAATGGTAATTGATTTGTAAGAATATCCTACTTGCTATACTCCATCAGAATGAATGGTAATATAAAACTGACTAATTTAAAACTGAATATATGTAAGGAAAAAAGAAAAAGATAAAGACCATATTCTTAACTAAAAGAGGTTTATTTTGAACAGTAAGTCACTACATACTACATTCAATCATATATTTTTTTAAATATTTAATTCATATACAATAGTACATGATACAACTAATGTTATCATGTGTGGCAATACATAATACATTATAATATTTATTGTACTAAATTAGAAATGCAGTTGTGTCACCACTAATATGTAAACTTTAAAGAAAAATGAAAATAAATATCTTCGCTGCAAAATACAAATAGCAATGGGAATGATAAACAAATAAATGTGTGTGATTATGCATTGATTTAATTTTTTGATTTTTTAGAGTACAAAATTTCAATAGTAATGAAAGGAAAGGAAAGCAGCACACCTAAACAACTGGATACACAATCACTGAAGAAGGGGCCAGTGGCCTTGAAATATTTCACTATCCAATTCTTTGTGATGTGATTGTGTCTCTTTCTACAGTGTACCAGTCTAATAAGTTAATCAGGTATGCTGCTTTTCTTTCCTTTCATTACTATAGAAATCCTAGGCCTACTGCCCCAAATTTAACCTGAGAGTACAAAATTTAATTAGTTAGTCTTAATACCGAATGGCGTCCGCTCAGTGGTTGCTATCGGCGTGGACACTACTAGAAAAGTCTGGGGTGTCCATGTTGGGTGGTGGTCATTGTGTGGATATTGTGTGGGGGAGATAACTGAGTATCAGGCTTGTCAATTAGCTGAAAATCAGACCAGCACTACGTGGTTCGGATTCCACGTAAAGCTGTAGATCCCTTAGTTGCCCTGGCTGTTGGGCTATTAATAAATTGCCCTTTCTGAGGAACAGTTGAACTCAGTTAGTAACCAGACTACACTTATCCACACTCATATAATCATTCATATTCACCTTAAAATACATATTCATACAACGTTGTGTCGGCGTCTCATATGTAAGAATTGTTTCCATCATATTTTCTTTCTAATTTTGTACAGTAAACACATTATAAAGTTGAACTATTGGTATCAGAAGTAGAAATTACTAAAATTTGAGGGTTTATTTACCAACTAGTTAAAAATCTGTACAAAGCAGTTGTTCTTTCCCTCAACTCAAGACCTAATATAATCTATTGATAGTTATTAAGAGGACTGAGCATCCAACCTATCTATCGCCTACAATCTCCCAAACACTTTGTCCCCAAGTAGCTGGAGTACAGCACTGCGCCACCAGTGCTGACAACTATTATATTATCTTGTCAACTGAGTTAGTTTCTTACCATTCCTACAGCAATCTGACGAGAGAATGACAGCAGACGCTCTGATAAAGACTTGTCATTGTCCCTTGACTCTGAAAATGGTGAATTTAGTTTAAGAGTAATTTTATAAAAAAAGAGATTTTAGACAAATACAGTGATAGAAAATTAACAGTACACTTTAACACATCAAGTTGGGTATAAATACCTGAATATTGGAAACTAGGCATTAGGCATAATTTTGTCTGTCTAAAATTGATCATAGACAGGATCCAGAACTAAACCATAAATTTACCTCATTTCCTTTGCTGGCGTGTCAGAAGGGTTTATGAGTTGTTACTGTTCGTTCCATTCTATTTCAACTCAACCTTCTTGACCCAGTTCCTCTACATAGATTCAAAATTAGTTTTGTAGATTTTGCAAATTCAAAAGTTCATGTAGTTTTTACAAATTGAAACACGAACTAGCGACAGGAATATTATTGAAAAAAATATGTTTTCAATTTATATTCTTCAGGAAGTTAAATATATAAAGTTATAACTATTTTGAATACTTTCTGATGATCACTGTAACTTTTATAGACAGTTTTTGTGACTACTTGTAAATGTGTATATGTCTTAAAATAATGGATTTTTTGTAATTTGTACTGTCTTTTTAATTGTTGATTACATTATATTTGACTTATTCTTTTAATTATTATATTAATTTCATGTAATTTTAATTATTCAGGTTAAGGTTGTATTCTAGCATTGTTTATTCATGTACTGTAACATGTTACAACCAATAACGAATTTGATTGGAATAATAATGTAGTTATAAACACTGTCAGTAGAAAAGTAAATTTTTCACTATCTAATGTTACCAGAAAATAGTTATGCAATGCAAATCCAAAAAAGGTATTTCAACTTACAATCTTCTAACCCTTCCTAAGACGTAGTAGACATATATAGCACATATTTTGTGTTTAATCTGAGTCAAATCTGCAAACATATCTTACTACTTTTTTCTATTGTGAGTCACTTGCATGAATCTATTCATTTTTAGAATAAAGCATTTTATTTTATCATAGTGGCACTTATGAGCTGAATTGGGATGAGTTTAAAGTATGCTAACTTAATTGTGATTCATGGTTATTGGCAATAGTCTGTCGTTATTACAATGCATAGATTTTGCAGAAACCCATAATCAGCGGTTTATTATGCTTTTATTAAGTGGATGACAATATAGAAGTTAACAACCAAGATAGACTTAATGGTTACAAAACAAATGAACGTCACATCACACCGCTCAATTTAATTACAGTAAAAGTACTAAATGTACAAATATTACAAAATAATTGGTTAATTATGATGCTGGTTGATTATTTATTTATTAGTGACATAACAATGTTTACTTTGAAGTATTCATAACTAACAACAAAATTGTTACTTCAGTATCTAACGAATTTGTAATGCAATGAAGATATAAAGAAAATGACAGAGATTCCGTTCCATGCAATTTTTCATCTTATATCTTGTTGTTTGCTGAAAACACATTTCTTAAAACCAAGTGATTCTTTCGAAGTACATAATCTAGATATGAAATGGAGTGGGTGGATAAAAAAATATTCAGGGCTTGGAATATTGAAATAGTGCATAGTTATTTTAGTACACTGATAAAAAACTATAATTAAATGCAAAACAGAAATATTCTTAATTTTTTCAATAATGAGTAGATATTACTAAAAACTTGAGCTTCAAAGAACAACTGTGCCAAGGTGTTATTTCAGCCACTAAAACTTCGAATGAAGATAATGAAAAGATATATTTTATCAAAATTAAAAAAAGGAAAACCACAAACTACTCATTTATTGTTGCTGTATTCTCTGTATTGTATTTTAAGACTACAATACAAAACACCCATTTCCAACATTTGGAGTTATTTCATAAAATTAAAATTTACTTAAACTTTTGTTTAGAACTTTTATTTTCTCATAATTCCCTTACAGATATTTCAAAATTTTATCTAAGGACAAATTCCTATATATCTTCTTACGTGTTACTGAATGTAAATAATGAATTAATGAATTTAGCTTACTAATGTAGAAGTCATACATTGCATTTGTGACAAGTCCAGTTGTCATGTTTGGATCCATTGAAATTGGACTGGCATAGCTTCCTAAACAGATATAGAATACCTTTAATGACTCTTAAAAATATACTAATAACATACATTGTAAAGTTAGAGAATGCAATACTAAACTTTATTTTACAGATGGATTAAAAAATTAGCCACGGGAAAAATAAAGGTAACAAAATTGTTTAATTAAAATTAATAAAAAACACTGTTATGGACGAGACATCGTGCTGTGCAGACGCGTCAAGTGGTCGCTCTATCAGTTTCAGTAGATAAGATAACGCGGACTAAGTTGAATCCTGTGGTCCATTGCCTGGAAATTTCTATGTGCTTTATTATATTGTGAGCTTATTACAAGTTATACGCATACGATTAATTATGGTGAAGTGTAGTGTTTGTAAGCTTAATATAGCTAACAAGCAGTTGAAGATTGAGTGTACGCGATTGTGGTGGTGTTTCTCACGCGAACTGCGTTAATTTGTCCAAGAGTGATGTTGAATATATCTTGGAGGAAAAACAAATATGGCGTTGTAGTTCAAGCAGCCACGAGTAGACGAGAAAGCATGGTCCTTGAGACATCACTTGATGAAGGCAAAGCCTCAATGATAGAAGTGATTAGTATGCTTTAAAGAGGCTAAAGAAGATCGAAAAAGGTTGGAGAAGGAGTTAGGAAAATCTCTTAACACATGGCCATGAAAAATTGAAGACAAATATGAAGTTGATTGAAAGCCAAATCTAAGAGGTTAGAGGAATATTTCAGTAAAAATAGAACAATTGACTGAAGAAAATAAAAGTCTTAAAGCCAGAAGTGAACAGTCTTGAGGAGAAGATAGACGGATAATGAACAGTATTCGCGTTTAAAATTGCGTTGAAATCCGAGTGTTCCTATGGAAAAAAATGAAAATATAATCGAGACTGTTAAGAAGGTTAGGGCTGGCGCTGGATATGCTATTAAAGAAGAGATGGTTGATGCCTGCCACCGTTTGCGTAAGAGAAATGATGTGAATCCGCCTGGCAATCATAGTAAAGTTTGTGAGAAGACTTGATAAGCAAAACATATTACAAAAAGAAGAGTTAAGAGAACCCTCACTACAGCTCAAATGGATATCCAACTACTTCACCAGTGTATATAAATGAGAGTCTCACTTTTCTACGGGCGAAAATCTTTGCTGCAGCTAGAGAAATCAAAAAAGAAAAAAACTACCGGTTTCTATGGGTGAGAGAAGGCAAGATACTCCTGCGAAAAGAAGAAAGCTCTCCAGTCAATCGTGCTCACTAAGTTGGAGGACATTAACAAACTGTAATGTATGATAATTATAATATTGAAATAGTACACCAAAATATTCGTAGTATTAGAGCTAACTTCGATATATTCTTAGCAGAGCTATCCACGTACAGTAAATTACCTAAAATAATTATTTTAACTGAAATTTGGATCAATGATCACGAAAGTAGTTTATATGAATCCCAACCTATAAACTTAATATAAAAACTTGTGAAGAACACAGAGCAGGCGGCGTGGCAGTTTACGTTGATTTATTCCGTAAATGTGTGTGATTGTGTAAATGTTAACTTTAAATCTGCTAATGTATTATTTCTAAATTGCATTTTTTTTCAAAAAATCAATATAATTTTTTGATTATTTATAGATTTCATGCTTTTTCAATAGGGTGTTTTGTAGATGAGTTGGGAATATGGCTAAGAGAAAATTCTAATTTTGAAAAATATGGTCATAATTGGTGACATAAACTTTAAATATATTAGATGAAAATAACCACCAAATTGATTTATTATAAGTTTCTAAGGCTAGTAAATGGTTTGGAATCTATTAGTAAATGAACCCACTAGAACTATTTCAAACACATGTATTGACCATGTATATGTTAGAGTAGAGAAAACAAAAGTGAAATTCCAATCCAGACTACAGTTAAGGATTTACACATAACTGACCATAGTATGATAGTAGTGTCTATAGCTAACGTGGATTGCAGTAATGAAATCAATTTTCAAACTCATTACAGAGTAGATTATGATAAACTCAAATCTAATCTTCTGATAGCTTGGATTGGTCACCAGTTTATTTACATTTAAGTGCGTCTGAAGCCTTTGATCAGTTTCATGACATGCTCACAAGAGAAATATCAAATAGCTCCAAGAAGTTTCCAAAAAAAATGTAGTCAAAAATTAAAACCATGGATGACGAGTTTGATTTGTAATAAGATTAAGTTTAGAAAAACATTGTATACAAGAATGAAAAAAAACCCGGATGATAACAGATTTAAAGTTCAATTAAAAGAATATTGTCAAAAACTAAAAAAATTAGTCAAAGAGACTAAAACAAAATTTTTATATTAGTAAATTTATTGAACATAAAGGAAATAGTAAGCAGTTATGGAAAACAATGAACGAGCTAACTGGTCAAAGGAAGCAGACAAATAATATAACATCACTTGACATAGATGGATAAACTTGAAGAAAATGAACTATCTGTTAATAGCTAATACATTTAATGACTATTATTTGAATGTTGTTGAGAATTTAGTTGCTTCTGAAAAGAGGCCTGTTAATATAGATGAATTTGAAGAAAGTGCTCAATTTCCTGTTGAGTAGTGTAAATTTGTCAATGTTTTTAATTCCTATCACGAAAGAGGACATTGAAATTGAGTTACGATCTTTAAAAGTGGGAAAATCACCAGGTGTAGATAAAATAGGTACATATTTGACTTAGGCGTATTTTTAGTAGTATAAGCGATGTGGTAAGGTATGTATATTTTTATTTAAGTTTTGAAACTGGAATCTTTCCTCAAAAAAAATGAAGGAAGCTATCGTAATACCGGTTTATAAAAAAGATTCAAAACTTACTCTCCAAAGAACTATAGACCTGTGTCTTTAGTTATAACCTTTTTCTAAATTATTAGAAAAGACTTATGAAAAAAAGGTTACTGTCGTTTTTTGATAAGGTTAATTACATAAGCACAAGGCAGTTCGGGTTTCAGTCGGGAGGCCAACACAGAGAAAGCGCTTTTACATTACGTATCATCTGTTTACGAGGGCATAAACAAAGGAAAAGTGTGTAAGTGGACTTTTTTTGGATATTTCTAACGCCTTCGATCGGTTAACCATAAAATTTTGCTTAGTAAGCTACACGGATCAGGCATTAGGGGTATTGTTCTCGATTGGTTCCGTAGTTACCTTAAATGAAAGATCACAAATTGTTAGAGTGAATGGTGTATGCAGCGATAGACTTGTTATAAAACGACGGGGTGCCCTCAAGGCACAGTATAAGGTCCCATAATTATTTCTTGTATATATAAATGACCTATGTCAAGGTAACTTTAAAGGACGACTGACCTCGTTTGCTGATGACACTGCACTTTGTCTATGTAGAGGAAGATTGGGAGTGATGTCGTGGTGTCTTTGAATGTAGATCTAAGATTGTTGAAGTGGTGGTTTCTTAAAAATTATATGGTTCTAAGTGTTGAAAAAACGTCTTATCTAAATTTTTCTCTAAGAAACACTCAAAATAGTTTCGAAGGTCCTTGTAAAATACAGATGTACAAAGTGTTTGTTAGAAGATTCTGAGTTTGTATGTCATTGTGTGCTGTTATACATTATAAATCAGAGTTGTTAAATACTTAGGTGTGTTTCTTGACAGGAATTAAGTTGGAAACAACATATATCATCTTTAAAACTTAAACTAAGTAAAACACTGCGAATTTTTTATTTTGTGCGGGGTTTATGTCCGATAGAAGTAAAGAGAACGTTGTACCTTTGCTTTGGTGCATAGTAAAATTAGTACGGCTTTACTAATTTGGGGTGGAATTTACTTGTCCAGACTAAAACCAATAATACCGTTACAAAAGCGATTCATAAGAATTGTAATGTCGAAAGGTTATTTTGAACCAACTCGTCCTCTCTTATCGTCCTGAAAGTTTTTGCCACTTAGAAATTTATTTGTCTATAAAGTATTGCGAAATTTTTTTTGTTAGGAGCGGAAACATGCCAGGAAATGAAAATGAATGGATGAAAAGACTTAGAACTCCTAGACAGTTATTTGTACCGAAACCAACAACTACTTTTTTTACAAAATCAATCTCGTTTCTTAGCTCCTACAATTTTGAATAAGATTCCAGAAACATTAAAAAGATTAGAATCTATACACTCATTTAATAGAAAGGGCAAGAGATTGAGTTGTTGTCTTTGGGAAATGGTGCTGTCGAAGATGTATTAAATATAAGAAAATAGAATAAATATCACTTTGGGTAAATTTTTGCTTAAGTATAAAATACAAAATAAAATAAATAATATAAAAATAACAACTTTAGTTGGACACGACATACTTAAATTGCATATGTTTATAAGTTTTTCTTTATACATTTAGTACAATGGGTAATAACTTATTGATTGGCCACTTGACGATGTTAATATTGAACATGGCAGCCTCAAAACTAGAGATAGTTTAGCTATCTTCGAGGTGCCTAGTCAACTGCAGTACCATGTGGGACTATATTGTTATAAAGTAATAATGGTATACTAAGTTACAATAATGTCAACTTTATACTTTTTAGTTTTAAGTTATTGTTAGTATTTACTTATAAATGGTATTCAATTTTTTGTTATTGAAAGCTGTACTGTATGTGAAATAAATTTCTTTCTTTCTTTCTTTCTTTCTTTCTGTTTTTATTTAAGGACAGAGAGAGTAAGAGTAAGAGTAAATGAGTGAGTGAGTGAGCGAGTGAGAGAGAGAGGGGGGAGAGGGGGAGATATGGGGAGAGAGGGAGAGGAGAGAGGGGGGAGAGGGGGAGGAGAGAGAGAGAGAGAGAGGGAGAGAGAGAGGGAGGGAGAGAGATAGAAAGAGGGGGGGGGGTCAAAAATCTAAATGTATAATTTTTTTTAAATATGAAATAGACTAGTGAAGTTGAGAGTTGATATTGGTCACTTAATATATTCAAATTATTAAATTTACTTTATTTGTAAACAAACAAGTCTTGTTTGTTTACAAATAAAGTTGTGTTGCCTGATGATGCCAGCTTTGCTGGCGAAAGGCCTAGTTGAAAATTAAATACTGTATGTCTGTATATTGGTTTTATTGTAAATTTAATAATTTGAACATATAAAATAGACTGATTTGTATGATTTATCATTTAATAAATAATATATCATCTACTCAAGATCGTTCAAGATATTGAACTAAAAGTGGCCTATTTTTATTCGAATATTTATGTTTGCTGTAAGTTTTTCTGTAAAAATATTATGAACATCTATATTTAATTTAAAAGACGAACAAGCAGTCAAAATAGAGGTTGAATGAAAATATTTTGTCGTATGTCTTCAATAAAAAAACAAAAAATGACGATGTATGTAGTTTTTAGTCCTCAAAGGGTTAGATTAAAATTATGGATTTCATAAGCTTATGTTTGGTAGAATTTTTTGTGTGTATCAGATTGGTCTTAGAACCAAGAAAGATTCTTGAAATAGTGGCTTAAAAACTTCTGGCAATAATGAATATTGGTTTTTAATACGGTTTGTAATTAATACATAAAAACTAGCTGTTATACTTTTAGATTTATTATATCTTTTGTACCTTATGACTATAAAAGGGCTCTGCTACTAAGCTGTAAATATGGATAGGTTTTTCACAATAAAGTACACTGTCAAATACATAAACAATAAATTACACAATAATACTCTCCCAAAATTATACCTTTCTTAAAATAAAATCTGGAATTTTGGACCGTAAGTTTTAATTTGATAACTGTTATAAAGACCAGTATTTATTAAAATAGCCACATTTTGAAAAACATGGGTTGTAATAAGTGCCCCATTACAACCCATGTTTTTAACTGTTTCTTACTGTTTCAAAGTACATGTTTTACCCATGTTTTTTACTGTTTCAAAGTACATTACACTTTGAAAAAGTGTTACTTTTTAAAAGATAAATGAAGCCAAATATTGATCCTTTACAAAAATTATAAATGGAATTACCAAACAGTAAAAAAATAATGGTAATCTGTAACACTGGCGGTAAAAAAATAAATAAAATTAAAAAATTAAAATTTTGGTTTGTTAAAAACATTATTAGAATAATGGAACACAACAGAAAACTTTATTAAAGAGCAAATACATTGTGATTTAATTGGTTATTAATATTGCTAAGATAACTGAATTGTCAATACAACTATGAAAGAAAAAGAAAAAAACAATAAAATATTATCCTGGAAACTATAAAACATACCATTGCTATTAACATTCAAGATGTCTGCATACTTTATGTTTCCATCTACATTTTCTGATGCCAGTTCTGTTTGTTTCTTCCATTCCTAAAAAAAATATTTTGAATAAGTCTAAGCATATATTATTCATACCTTATCATCGTCTTTTAATAAATGGTATTAAAAAAAAGGATATTCGTTGAAATGCTTATTTTATAGTCAAATTTTATTTGGATTCAAAACTTGAGTTTGCTTAATATTTTATAACAAGCACAACCAGTTAGATTAACAGAATAATTTAAAGAATATTTGTTCTTCTTATTTATAAAACAAAATAATTTTAGGAATTTGAGTGTTAATTTAAAAACTATTCTTTATGTGTAACTCTCCAGAACATGTTTTGTTGGATCGTTCCTCAGGTCAAGAAAAAAACACATTATAATATAAACACGGAAAAAATTAAAACCAATTATTTGTTGAAAGGCAATATTACTGTTAATAGGTTAAGCCCATTTAAGTAATTTTAACTTTTTAGTAAAAGCCACATGCAGACAGACAAAGAATTAAGCACCAAAGACCCATGTTCATATTGAAAATCTGTTTTGATCTAAGGAACAATCCCTCAAATAGTGTTCAGAGTGTTACAGGACACCCATACATATCCTTTATCCTATGTATGATAAAAAGTTGAAAAGGTAAAAAAGAAACTAACGTAATGTATAGATATTAATCTTTTGCTGAAAATGTATGGTATAAAAGTGGACATTTCATCGGCTGATAATAATTGGCAGTTCATTTGCCTTTGGATTATTATTTAATGACAATTTCTAAGGAATATTCAGCATTTTGTAGCAAAGACTGCATTCACTCATAGACTCATTGGAAATCTATATTTGACCATATTTTGACGATTGGTGTCTTGAAAATGAATAAATATATAAATTTGGGTTAACAAGGTATCTATTCAATGTGTTACAACTGGGCTTTAACTAAATAAGCTCTGTATAGGAATTTATTAATCGCCATGCCCTAAAACGATATTTTTCAAAATATTAAATTGCCATTATTTATATTAAATCGATAAGTTTTCCACACATATCAATAGTCTATGGAGAATGGGTTAAGTAAGGTTAAAGAAGAGATTGGCATCTCCTTAGAAAAAATCAATTAAAACAAATGTCAAAATAATCTAAAATATTACCTGTCTGAGATAATTTTGAAGATCACCAAGAGGACAAAACTCAACAATCAACAACATTTTGTAAGACTGGGTGCAGCACCCAACTAATGACACTATATTCTTGTGCTTCCCAACAGTCTTCATGACTTCAATTTCCTTCTGGAATTGCCTGCTTTCTTCTGTTGTTGAATTTTCTATATGCAAATATATATTTTAAAAGTCATAAAATATATTATGGGGTTCTAAAATTCAATAAAATGCTTCTGCTAGTGTTAGGTTAGGTTCGGTTAGGTCAGTGGGGAAAGTATTGTGGTTAATAACCCCATCAGGGCCGTAACGTTAACTTAGGGGGCCCCGGGGCAAGACTGGCTGGCGGGGCCCCCCCCTAATACCTTACTCGCGCGCACACGAGCGTCAATATTCATTATAATTCTATAACAATATAGGTATGCTTTTATTTCCTTTACCATTTTTCATGTTAATGGTGTTTAATAATCTGCCTAATCATTCTGTACCTATTAATTAATTAATTAACTTGAAAAAGGAAGTTTAACAGCGCTGTTACTCATAAAATAATTGTGCATATAATTTCCTCTCTTAAGTAATTATGTAGCTGAAACTATATGTTAACACTATGTTTATGTTGTAATATTAAAATCAGATTTCTCATGTTTTCAATTCCAGAAAGTCAATTCTTTAAATCTTTTAGATAAGTGGAGTTAAATTTGTTTTGATAGTTTTATACACTATTGTATGTTAAGTTGTTTAATTAATCTTGGCGCACTGTATGTTCAAAAATTGAAATAAACTGATAAATTGTTAAATTTTGTTGTTTAAATGAATGTAAATATACATGCGTTATTAAGCCTACAGTTAACAAAAAAATTTACAACAAAGCAGTTCTTAAAAACTAACAAAATATTGAGAAACCACAAACACAGAAATAAATTGAAAATTCCAAAGAATTCAAAAACACCCAGCACGAAAAATTACAATATAATCTTAAATATTAGTATCAAACAAACCTAAACAATAATTTTAAATCAACAGGAAAAATGAAGTATAACAACAAAACTAACAAGGCCAAGGTTACCGCAAATCGATATAAAAATACGCACATCAGCTGGCCGCCGTTGATAAGGATACTGATAAGGAGGCTGTGAGCGCAAATATCAATTTCATCCATCACCGTTACTTACTGCTGTTCCCATGGGGAGGATTAACAGAACAGACTCTGTTCTTAATTTAAATTAATTTTACTGCCTTGAAATGTATCAATTAACTGGAAAATCTTATCAGAGATTAACGACAGAAATAATTAAATAATTAATTTATTAAAAAATAATTAAAGGAGCTGTGTAATATTAAAGTAGACCTAATTAAAGTACTATTAAAGTACAGTAATTAAAAATACTTATTTTGCTGGATACGGCAAAATAAGTAAAGTGGGTTGCTAAAATGGCAACACCTGATTCCTTAGCGCGCTAAACACATAAATAGCGCTATACAGTAAATTAGCTTTGAATGTAAAAAATATACATTAAGTAGAGTAACACGTATTAGGGTACCATAAAATCCCTTGATGTCTAACGAACTGTATAATGTATTACATTAGCATAATGTTAATTACATTCGAAAAATTCGTGGTGGTGATAATAAAGTTATAGACGCGGATTCCGCGAAGGTTTTTATTCAATTTACAATATTTACCTTAATTTGATCAAGGTCCTAAAAAACTGTTCGGTATAGAAATCGTTTGCCATTGCCAAAATTTAGTTGTAACTAACTCAAGAGTTGAAAGATTCTAAATTTAAAAAATATATATCAAACTGTAGCGATACTACTGTAGCATTCATGACAATTAATTATCAATGCAGTAAAAGCAAGATCTTAGCGGAATACTGAAACCACTTTTTATGAGTTAAATTTTATCTGAGTAGCAGAAAAATGTAGAATTCTGGCAATACAATCTTAAAAATTAAGCCTAGAGTATTATTTGAAATACGATAATTTACCTGTATTGTTAGTATCACTTGATGAATGACTTGCACTGGCGCTACCCAGCCATTGGGATAACTTTGAATTTTTTGCACACTCTTCATCTCTTCTTTTCTTAAGTTGTCTTTTTTTACTTCCACTTAAATATGACCGTTTCATTATAACTAGCACACTAGCACACACTTTAGGAAGAGGTCGATCGCAAAAACTGAGTAAATTACAGCACAAACAACTTAGTCACGATTAGTCCCGAATGTCCTATCACAACCACGTACTGAGAGGTAATGACGAGAAGCAAACACTATACAGTATTGCCAAGATTATTTTGTATCTTAGCAAAGTTTGGCAACGCAGACGTCTTTCGATGTCGTGGGAACACCTGTGCACTTCCGGTTACAGTAGTATGTTTATCGTTTATCTCAAACATCCGGCTGGGCAATGACTCACTCCCGAGCAACAATTATTGACGTAAGAAAATTATATTTCTTTATGATTTTGTATAAGCTTATTTGTCTTAAAAATATTTTTATCGTATATTTTTTAAGTTCAAAATTCAGTCTCTAGTTTTTTACATTTTTATTATAAAATTTTCGTTGATTTTTAAATATATAAAAAATAAGTTTTTCGGAAGTAGTACGCAATTATGCCCCTCTATCGGGGGCCCCTTCGGGCCCCCTAGGCTCGGGGGCCCCGGGGCGGTGCCCCGGTTGCCCCGGTGGTCGTTACGGCCCTGACCCCATACAAAGAATTACACTAGTGGTAGCCTACTTGCAATCAATCAGTATTGATGCAATACTGATACTTATATACAAGTTATTAGTATATTGGAGAGATAGGACATCAGCAAACTTACCTTAGAAGACAAGTTCACTAACACCAGAGTAGTAGTAACACATACAAAATAAACACATAATCTCACAAATTTTCAATGCCACTGGCATTTTCTTCAGGTGAGTAGAGAGAGAGAGAGAGACTGACATGGCTTACACTATTGCTGGGTAGGTGGATGTGGTGGGGGTTGTACATCCATAGAGCAACACTCAGGTATATATGCAGTATTTCAGTTAGTATATATATGAAGTTTGCTGATGGGGAAGGGGTTGAGGGGAAGTGGTATATCTTATGTTCAGATAAGGTGGGTCACAGGATGTTGTTATCCATTGGTGTGCTAATTCCATCCTTCGAAGTTTGGAACTATTGACATGGGAAGGAAGGGGTCTGATTATTTTAGTGGTGTAACACTGATCAAAATTTTGGTTATGGAGAATAGTATGGGCAGAGACAGGTTTTTCAGGATTTTGGACTTTGCAATCATGTCTATGGCCATTCATGCGTTTTCAAAGGGTTTCACTGGTAAGGTTGATATATTGGGCAGGACAGTGCTGGCCCTGGAGTTGATAAATTAGATTGGTGGAATCACAGGAGTGGTTTCCAGGTATCTTGTAGGTTAAGGAGGTAGTGGAGCTGGTTAAAGATAGGGCTGGGAGATGAATAGGGCAGGTTTTGCAAGATTTCTTGTAACAAGGATTAGAGCCGGGTGGTTGCTGGTCTTTAGGACAGGCCAGGATGTTGGGATCAGGTAACTTAGGATGGACCAGGATTTGGTGGAGGTTTTTGTTCTGTCTGAAAGTCACAATAGGAGGCTTTTCAATGATATCTTTGGTGTGGGGGAAAGCTTTTAAGATGTTGAAGCCATCTTTCAGGATTTGGTTAAGTTTCTGTAGGCCATGGTGGTAATTAGTGACAAGATGTAAGCATTGGGAACTACTTCTGGTTTGGGGTTGGTTTTGGGACTGGGCTAAACGGATTTGGTTTTTATTAAGGTTGGTAGGGTAACCTCTCTTTTGGAATGCACTGACAAGTTGGTTGTAGTATTTATTTAGGTTTCTGGGAGAGGAAATGATACGTTTGGCAAGGGTGGCTAGGCTATAGGGTAGGGAGCGTTTCGTGTTGTTGGGGTGACAGCTGGTATAGTGAAGGTATTGTTGTTTATTGGTAGGTTTGATGTGAATATCAGTTGAAGGACACCGTCCTCCAATCCAATTTCAACATCAAGGAAGACTATAAGTTCAGAATAGGATTGCCAGGTGAAATTCAGGGATGAAAAGTTTTGTAGGCTTTGGAGAAAGGTTTCAAGATTGGTTTCAGAGTCAGTCCAGATCATGAAAATATCATCGATGAAATGGAGCCAGCAGAGGGGTTGGACAGGTTGTTTTTAAAGGAAAGTCTTCTCCAATTTCCCCATGAACAGGTTGGCATAAGAAGGGGCCATGCAGGTACCCATAGCGGTGCCCTTGATCTGGAGGTAGTTGATGCCAGAACTTTGGAAGTGGTTTTTTTCAAGGATGAATTGAGTCAGTTGAACTAGGAAGGAAGTGCTAGGTTTGGAGTTTGGAGGGCGTGTATTGAGGAAATATTCAATAGCAGCTAAACCATGAGCATGGGGTATATTGGTGTACAGTGAAGTGGCATCAATGGTAACCAGTTTGGTGTTAAGGGGTAGAGGTTGGGGAAGATTGAAGAGGAGACTAAGGAAATGATTAGTATCCTGGATGTGGGAAGGGAGTTGTCGTACTAGAGGTTGAAGTTTGTCATCGACAAAGGCAAAGATACGTTCGGTAACAGAATTATAGCTGGCCACAATAGACCTACCAGGGGGAGGGATGGTGCCTTTATGGATTTTGGGTAGGATATAAAACTGGGGTGGAATAGGCTGTTCATTGATAAACAGTATATGGTGGCGGTGGTTAGGTTTTGGTGTTTAGCATGATGAAGTAGGAGATTTTTCAGTTCTTGGTTGTTTTTCGGTGGGTTCGAAGTCAAGTTTTTTGTAGGTGGAGGAATCGATCAACTGGAGGTTAATTTCATTGATATAATCAGATTTGTTAAGAATAACAATGGTGGAACGTTTATCAGCAGGAAGGATCATTATGTTGTCATTGGATTTTAGGGATTTTATGGCTCCGCGTTCAGTGATGGTGAGGTTCTGATCTTTAGGGAGTTGGGAGAAGAACTGAGGATCTGATACTTTTTGGAGGATGAAGTTAAGGTAAAGTTTAATAGGATGGTCAGGAGGTAATTGTGGTGGGTCAAAGCTGGAAGGAGGTTTGAAGCGTGCTAGGCAGGTTTCAGGCAGGTTCGTAGGATTAGAGTTGAAGGAGTTGTCTCAAAACACATCTTCAACTTCAGGTTGCAGCCAAAGGAAATGACATCAGAAACTAAGGAGAACTGGTCTAGGTGAGAAGTAGGAGTGAAAGTAAAGCCTTTGGACAAAATGCTCAGTTTGGATTCGGACAGGGTATGATTTGATACACAGAATGGTTGGAAGGATTGACTGTTTCGGTAGGTTTGACACTTGGGGGGGGGGAAGGGTTAATATAGTTGGTAGAGGAGTTGATACACAGTTTTTTTGGGAAGAACAGGTAGTTGGCCAATGGGTGTGGGTATATTAAGAAGGTCGGCTAGGTTACATTCTTACATATGAGATGCCGACACAACGTTGTTGGTATTTTAAGGCGAATATGAATGGTTATATGAGTGTAGGATGAGTGTAGTCTGGTTACTAACTGAGTTCAACTGTTCCTCAGAAAGGGCAATTTATTAATAGCCCAACAGCCAGGGCAACTAAGGGACCTACAGCTTTACGTGGAATCCGAACCACGTAGTGCTGGTCTGATTTTCAGCTAATTGACAAGCCTGATACTCAGTTATCTCCCCCACACAACATCCGCACAATGATTACCACCCAACATGGACACCCCAGACTTCTCTAGTAGTGTCCACGCCTATAGCAACCACCAAGCCTATAGGCTTGTCGGTATTAAGAGGACCGAGCATCCAACCTATCGCCTACAATCTCCCAAATACTTTGTCCCCATGTAGCTGGGTTACATGACTGCACCACCAGGGTTAGGTTTTGGGCCTATAAGAGGATAGGTGGATTCAAGGTTAGGCCTAATTTGAAGGAAAACAGCTGTTTGGAGGGTTTGTAAATAGAGTTTGGAAAGTTTTTTTAGTTTGGTTTGGTTGAGTTTGGTTAGCAGGTTGTTGGCAGTGGTAATAGTATATATATGTTGCGATACTGAAACCAAAACACAAAGATTGATTGAACACTGAAGCAATATTGATTGTCATACACCAAAATATGATAATTATACTTTTAGAATAGGGTTTAATATAGTAGTTATGATCAATTGTAGGAAAATTTAAACAGATCCTCTCTTCTATCCAACCAACTGCTGTGGACCGTGCCAATTTGGGGAAGCTCCTCCCCCTCTCTCTCTCTGTGCGGTGAGGTGTGGCGTGTGCTTATGGCTGCCTGACCAATCATGACGCCTCTAGTTAGGGTGAGAACTGAGAACCTTCTGTTATGGTGGTCAAGGGGCCTCTAGAAGTGTTAGATGCTTCTAGCAAGGGGGATTTGGGCCGTTCCAGTTCGGTCATCCAGAATCTTCTGGATTTAAACGGCAACTTATAAAAAGATACCCTTCGACCGACTAGTCAATAATATAGAGTGAAGTTGGAGTGATTCAACCTCAAGTGCTCTAGTGACTACAGTAATTTATATTAAAGGTATCTAGTACTATTGTGTAAGTTAATTAGTGTGTGTGTGTAAATAAAAATACATAATGTTATATTTAGAATCTTTCTCATAAAACGTAAGACAACATAATAAGTTCTTCTCTTTCATTTACCGTTTATATAATGGTAGATTGACCCTTCCAGTAAACTTACAACAAAATTGGACAAAACCTTCCTCCCAACTTAAAAAAAAAAAAATAAAAAAACTGTATCTGACCATCTCTCCAACCTAATTAATATACACAATTTATTAAGTCATCTCTCTCTCTCTCTCTCTCTCCCCTCTCCCTCTCTCTCTCACTCCCTCCCTCCTTCTTTCCTTTTAAACCTACAAATATATCTACTATGCTAAGAATGAAATTTCTCTCTGTTGAACATATACTAAATTAAGAATTCTAAGTTTCAACAAAAAATGTTACATTATAATCATTAGAAATACTTATAATGGTTCAAAAAATTGATAAAGTCAGAACAGATAAAACTGTACATGTTTTATTACAATATTACTATCAAAGTTGTAGGGAATTCCAACATAAATAAGAATATCAAATTTTTGGTAATGACAAATCTATAAAACTGCTGAATTGTGGATTAAAACCAAGCATTAGTTTATTTCATTTGTTGCTTGTTATTTTTATTATTTGTACTTTAAGTTATAATTGACTGCTAGTGACATATGTCACTGGATTTTGTAATTATTTTTACTTTGTTTATTTTTCAAAATAGCCTGATTTTGGAAGAATAAATAAAAATAAGATTATGGTAAATAAAAACCTACTTAGGTGAATGCTGGAGACACAGAGTAGTACCCCTACTGCACATTGTAAGATGTATCTTTTTTTATATTTTTTATGCATACAAAGGAGAAAAAATACTGACTAGAAAAAAATAGTAAATTAAATAAAACTATACACCTATAAAATTTCCCCAAAAGTTGATATTTTAAAAAGCTGACTAAGTTAACTGTATAAAGAGATGTAAACAACATTTACAGACTAATACTTGATTAGCCTTATTTACAGATTTGGTGTAATGATACTTAAGTGAATATTAGTGGAATGCATAAGGAACTTGACTCATGTCCTTTACACTCATATGCTGATGATTGTCAATTAATACTGACTTTTCCCCCCTCTCAATTTAGGGAGGCAGTCAAAAGTATAGAGGCTAATTTGCTAAAAGTAAAAGCATGGTCAGATCATCATGAACTAAGGCTTAATCCTGAAAAGTGTGTTTTACTTCAATCTACACATCATTTAGAAATTTCGCATTTAGAACATTGGTTATAATGGAATGGTGATGCTTCATGGTCAGTGTCTTCCCAAATCTGAGTCAGTAAAGATGTTAGGGGTCCATATTGACTCTAATTTTGTGCTCATGTGAGGTCTATTCGTCAAAGAATCTCCAATAAATTGCAAAGCATTTTATTGGTTGAAGTCCGTTTTGCCTGAGTCCGCTAAACTTAAGTTGGTGAACTCTATGGTTTTTCTAGTCATATATTATGGCCATCCATCTTTTGGTGAGTGTCTCTCAGTACAATGTAAAGTATTACTTACGAGGTTACAAAATAGAGCACTATGGTTTGTCTATGGGCTGAAGAAATTCGATCATATCAATAAGTATCGTGAGCTAACTAATGTGAACACGCTGGAGAAGCAGATTTATCTCCAGACTGTATCTATTGTACATAAAACTCTTAGTACAAATGTACAAACTTACCTCAAGAGAAAGTTTGTTCCACGATGTGTAGTTAGGAGTCGCTCTACTTGACAAGATACTTTGCTGGTATTACCAAGAGTGCGGCGTCAGGTGCGAAAGGAGGGGTTTCCATACTTCGGACCCCAAGCGTACAATACCTTTCCAACTAGTTTAAAGTCATCTAGTAAGAAGACTTTTAAAAGAGAGTTAAAGGAAATGCTTTAACTTGTTTGCTTGGATTGTAAGATTTTAATTAATGTAATAACGTGAGTTACTTGTAAAACAGTGTACAACTGAAGAACGCTTCAAAATAAAGGCATTATTTATTTATTTATACCTCTGAGCATTTTGACAGCAACCTCTTGAGGTGCTCCTGAAGTCTTGCTTAGTAGCCCTTTGTGAACTACTCCGAAGGCCCCCTCCCCTATAATGTCACAGATCAGTAGATTGTCACTTGGAATCTCAAACTCATCTACTTCATTTTTCGAAGAGGAAATATCGCTGCCTTTTGAAAATTTATCAGCTGCCTAAAATATAGAAAATGTACAAGTTGATTATATTAAAAGTAAATAAAATAAATTCAACTAACACGATAGTTTATTAGAAAGTCGTTAGCTCCGAACTCTTGCTTTCGGCAATCACAAAACTATACTAACACACGCTTTTAACTTTTTGTACAAAATATACTTAAAACTCCTATAGATGGTATTCTACTTAATAAAAGTACATATCATTATACAGTATATTTTCTTGTTTGGAGCAATCCAATAAAAACTTTATTTCATTACATATTACAATACTAAACAGTAGTTAAATAGGACAATACTACTTGGAAAAACTAATTTACCTTAATATAACTAAACTTCTCCTTATGCCTCTTTGGTTTTTGTTTCATGTAAAATAATAACGTAGCTAATGTTGCAACAAGAAAGACACAAAACATTAATCCTCTTGTGGACAATAGGCCAAACTTAAAATTGTTATCAAACCAGGAATCTGAAACATTAAAAAAATAAGTTGATTATATTGTAATGTTATTAAATACGGTACTTATAAAATAAATAAACAATTTACTTAATAAAACACATCAACTTTCAAATGAACTTCCCATAAAGATTTTTTTCAGTTTATAAATATTTTCTAACTTTACTTAGATAAAGGAAATAAACAACCTAAACTATGCTCAAGTCAATATTATTGCATACAAAATCTATGAGCACAGAATAAAAGAAAGAAATGTTTAATGTATCGTATGCTTCAAAAGTAATTTTGAAGATTTAAGCTGAAAATATCAGGATCAATTTTTATTAGACAGCATTGTATTCAAATAACCCTTTTATTTAGTGTAAATATTTTCTTATGCTTATATTCAACCTGTTTTATCCTCTTTTCACAGATATAATTGTATAAAAGAAGTCAATACTTCAATAAGTAAAGGGCGATAGCTTATTGAGGGTTTATCAAATTTTGTCATAGTTTTATTTATTTTATATATTTACCTTTTTATGTGTACAGTTTATACAGAAGATTCAAAGTCAAAGTAAGATCATGAAACACTCGACTATTAACATAATTAGCCTTAAATCTATTTATTATATCAAATTTACTTGTTAATTCTAACATGGTACATGAGTGAAAGTTAGTATACACTACTTAAATGTTTGTGTGGTTTTTAGATTTTCTCAAAACTACTAAGAGGATGGCTGTAGTACCAACGTATTGATCCCCGCAGATGTCTACTCTTGGTGACCGTGTAGGATCACTAACACCTCCAGCGGAGACAGCAGTTAAGCTTACAAGGTAGTTGCTATGTATGTCCAGTGCTCGGATTAGTGTATCTGTACAATTCTGAAACACATAATAATTTATAATTAGGTTAAATAAGATATGTACATGAGACGTTTAACAAATAAACTACATTATTGATCCAAATAACAGTTGATGAATATTGAAGGCATTAATTATTGCCAACAAGGATCATGTCTCCAGGACATGGCATACTTCACGGCTACAGTATAAATTCTGCTTGAGTGTGTAAGAGTCTTTAAAGATCTTAAAGATATAAACTTTCGTTTTAAACTATCAAGAATTACATATTTCATCACCACTCTTTCAGTGAATTTTTAAGCTCCTTATTTGAAAATTGTTTGATAAAGCAATAATAACAGCATTTTAAGCATATAAAACACTCTATAACATGATTGTTTCAGCAGTGATTAATTATGAACCAACATAATCCAAAGTGGCTGAAATTAAATGAAAGACACTATTGATTTATGTTGAACACACTATCATCTTCTGTCTTTACTGAACTGGGTCTGGTTGACATTTAAAAATATTACGGAAAATAAAATACAAAGAGAAAATGACTGACAATTTAACCTATTTTTTAAATCCACCGACTTTCATTTTAATTCAGTAAATTAACATGTAAATCTTGAGTGTTAACAAGTTTCAAGGAATTTGTTTCTGTTTCTTGATTGAAAATATGAATAATATTGATTTGAAGTCTTAAACTGCTTTTTGACCAAGAATGACTCTTTAATTACACTTGAAACAAAGAAGTAACAAAACAAAGCCAAGAGTGTTGTTTTTTTAATTAGGACCAAAAACCACAAATAATTTCTTAGAGCTGTTACTTTTTGGATAAAAGCCAAACAACAAGACATGGAAATAAACTATTCTAATGTAATGCTTTTAATTAAATTAATTTCTAAATTTTTAATAAATATTAAATAATAAACTGGAAAAGCATACACCACAGATGTTGAATGCCTGAACAAGAAGATCTCCTCCATCAGAATAGTATTTGGTCAAAGTCAGGTTGTAAAACGCAGGAGAAACCATTGGTTGAGTCCATCTCAGAACCAACTCGCACTGACCAGACTGGCTCAGTCGTTCCAGGATCTCTAAATGGCTGGGAGTTGAAGGTTCTACAACATTAAGGATTTAAGTTAATATATTTAAGTTAATGGAGTTAAAATTATCATTTACCAAATTAAACAATAATGTAGGGGTTATTCTTATTAAAAATCTAAAAAAGTAGCATTTACAAATATAAAGACATAAGAGATTACTTTTGTTTTTCAGCTGTATTAAAACAACAGTAATTTATTTTATTTTTTATTTATTTATTTATGTATAATAGTCAAAGACACCTTATACGCCAAAATATAGCTAGGCAGATGACTTGTCAAATTACAACAGTGATATAAAACAATATAAAACAACAATAAATATGTAACAAAGATGAGCAGTTAAAAATATATACACCAAATAAGAGTTTTCGCTACTGGTAAACCATCCGTCCCGACGTGGAATCTAGGTAGTCTGAGACACTGTAAAAACAGTTGGAGATTAGATATTTAAAGAGTCTCTTCTTAAACATCTTATAATCATCCAGGCCTTTTAACTCAACTGGTAGATGGTTATATAGTCTTACACAGGAGTAAAAAGGGGACTTTTAGAGAAAAGTTGTTCGATGAATAGGATACTGCAAAATGGAAATGTTTCTAGTATTATACCAATGTGTGTACTTCATGTTAGAAAATCTCTCATAATTTGACCTTATAAAAAACAAAAACTGGAACAAGTAAGCTGATGGTCGAGGAAGAATCCCTAAATTTTGGAAATGTTTCCTGCAAGTCATTGTGAAGAGAACCTGTCATAAGTCTAATTATTTTCTTTTGTTTTAGAAAAACCTTAGATGATTCAGAAGAACTTCCCCAAAATAACAGTCCATATGTAATCAGGGAATGTACATATGCAAAATAAACTTGTTTTAGGGTGTTTAGATCTACAATAATGGAGAGCTTTGCTAAGCTTTTGGAGCAATTGATTAATATGCTGATGCCAAGTTAGGCTAGAATCCACTTCCAAACTAAGAAATCTCGTGGATGTGACAGTGTTGATATTCGGTGACAGAAAGGATGTATTATTTAAAGTAATCCGGTTGATTTGAAAGTTTATAAAATATGACTTGTTTGGATTTAAATGAAGGCCATTTGCATTGAACCAGTTATTTAATAGAATTAATTGTTCCGATAGTTGTTTTGAAAGGATATTTCTGTTTTTGTGTGAAACAATGAAAGAGGTGTCGTCAGCATAGAGAACCATCTCCCCACTAGAAGTGACCTCAGGGAGATTATTTGCATAAATGAGGAAGAGTATAGGACCCAATATTGAGCCCTGAGGCACTCCTGAATTCATTACTTGAAATTCACTCTCTGCTTCTGAATCAATCACAACTTTTTGTTGAGGTTTAGTAGTAGTACACGATTGCAAGTAAGAAGCAATCAAATCAAGTGCCACTCCTCTTATGCCATAAGACCACAGTTTCCTAATCAGGACGTTGTGGTCCACACAGTCAAATGCCTTGGACAGGTCCCAAAAGGCACCAACAGTGTGCTGAGACCCATCCACGGCACTAGACACTGCAGTCAAAAACTCAAAAATTGTGTTAAGTGTTTTTACCCTTTAAAAATCCAAATTGACAAGATTGAAAATTTTTATTTCTATCAAAATATTCATATAATCTATTAAAAGTGATTCTGTCAAAGACCTTTGAAAATGAAGATAGGAGAGAGACTACACGAAGGTTTGATAAGTTATTTTGTTTTTTAAAAATTGGTTTTATAGTGGATATTTTTAAAAGTTCGGGGAAGACCCCCTCTTGAAGCGACCGGTTAACCAAAAATTCCAGTGGCCTAGAGAGTGTTTCAGCACACGATTTTAAAAGGAATTGGGGTATGTCATCCCAACCCGCTGACTTCTTTGTTTTCAATGACTTTAAAATGCTAAGAATTTCTGCATAATTTGTGAGATCAAAAGCTATTAAGTTTTCCTGAGATTTCAAATTATGTGGGATATATTTTATAGCTTCGTGAAAATTAGCTTTAACCTGCAAAGTGCTACAAACTGAAATAAAATGTGTGTTCAATAAAGATGCAATCAACTTTTTGTCCTTAATTTCTTCTTTGTTATAAATTATTTTATGAACGCCCTGACAAGTCTTCTTTTTACCAGTCTCCCTCCCTACAACACTCCATACCGCTTTAACTTTGTTGCATGAATTAAGAGATAAATGAACTAATATATTTTAACTTAGCCATTCTTACACACTTCTTAAAGATATTTTTATAGGTACGTACATATTTTAAAAACTCTTGATTATTTGATATTCTACATAAATTATGCAGTTCCCTCTTTCTTATACTAGAAATTCTCAAACCGGTGGTCATCCAATTTTTTGACCACCTATTACTATTATTAACTTTCCTTGATTTTTTTACAGGAAATTCGAAAAGTTATTCTAAATGAGCCTAAGAAGGATTTATAAAGATAGTTAACATTATCCTGCTCCAAACTGTCTATATTAAAAATATCGGGCCAGGAAATATTTGATATTTTTGATTTGAAATATTGTATACTTGTCTTTGAAAAGTGACGCTTACAGAGATAATTTTTATCTGCTTTTTCTACAGTAGTTAAACAATTAAAGCTTATTAATTGGCCCAAATGATCAGACATCCCTGTTCTACCAATCTGTCCAAATTTGTAGTCAAAATTCATAAAAATGTTGTCCAGGCAGGTTTTCGACCTATTGGTAATACGGGTTGGCTCATTAAAACATGGCTTTAAATTATAAGACCTTAGGATGTTAAGGAAGTTATGCTTAATGTCACTGTCATCTAACATATTTATATTGAAATCTCCTGTAAGAACAATTTTAGTGTTTTTAAATTTTAAACTCACGACCCTGAGTAAGTTATCTATCTTATTGTAAAAAATATTTAAGCTATGTTTGTCATTCTTAGGTGGTCTATACAATGCAATGATTAATATAGGTTTAACAAATTGAACGATAACACCACAGCACTCAAAAATACCCTCATGGCAAAACTTACACAACTGTTCCATTGACATTACAGGGAGGTCAGGCCTTGCAAGTATACAAACTCCTCCTCTTATGTATTTGATCGAGAAAAGAGAGAAACTGTTTTAAAACCTATTACTTTATGAAACATGAAATGATTATCAGAATGAATCCAATGTTCAGTGAAACAAATTATCGAGGGTTTCAATTTAGAAGATTCCAAAAATAGATTAAACTTATCAACCTTTAAAGGTTGACTTAATCCCTGTATATTACACTGAAAAAGTCTAAGGTCCCTAAAAACGTTGATTTGAGGAATATCATTGCTCGCAAGACCCAACCTTAAACTAGAAATCAGATCGTCTTGGATAGGTACTCTAGTAACTCCAAAAAATGATTGTCAGTTTCAGATAAATTAAAGACGTCTTCATCTGGCATTAATCCTGAGGGAATGGGTGGAAAGTCCTCCAAAGACAATAGATTACTATCATTAGTAGACCACCAATGTTAGGAGCAAGTCTCTGACATGTTTGTAGGCTGACAAACTGCCGCATCTCGTTGTGGAGTAGCTACAGGGCTGCTGGATAGTAAGACGATGTCCAATGACTGTGCAAGTTGCCGTTCCCTTGACCGCTCTTCCAGAATAGTTGATCGTTCTGTATATTCTTTGTTGGTACTGGGTACTAACCGACGATTTATTTGATGTGACTTAACTGAAACTCCTATCTGTGCTCTAAAGTCCTTATAAGCAGGTGTTCGTTGTACAATATCACAAGTAAGATTGACTACGATCATTTTCCCACGTTTACTCCAATGTAGTCCATGAGTGGTGTAGCAGTTACGTTTTAGCACCTCGTTAACCTCAAAGAAGGACATGCTTGATTTACCCTGGTATTTATTTACTGTATTTTTAATAATTGTGTTATTACAAATTATATTATCATTTAGTCTAGGTGGTGAATCATAATGGTAAGGTATAGCAACAATGACAATATTTGTTGCTACATTCCAGGACATCAGGTCCCTCATGACTTGCCTTATCGTCAGCTGAGATGGTTCATGGCTATCACAATCGTTCGTGCCCCCAAGAATAACAACATAATCTCGTTCTGTATACCCTTCCACCAGGGATCGTCCTTCCTTAATTATATGCTTCAATTTCGCTCCTGGTTTGCTAATAACAGTAACGGAAGTATCTTCCCAAAGACTGTTCATGGCATGATACAAGCCTCTACCATGGCTATCTGAAAGAATTAGCACTTTATTCTTGCAATGTTTTGTTTTGTGGTATAGTTGCAGGATGCCGTGCTGGCGAATCAATGTCCGTTCTATGAACTACAGCTTCCACAACCAAAGAAGTGCCAGGTTCGCAAATAGACTCATCAGCTGTCAATGGTGCAAATAAATTGCCAGTCTCAAACTTGTGACAAATTGGAGCTTGGTTTGGTGGTTTATGCCAGGCCTTCTTAGGACACACAAAATGTTGTTCAACCTCACAACCCAGGCTTACCCTTTTGTTATTAAGCTGTTCTCTTAAATCCTCACAATCATTGGTTAGCATGCTAATAATAGCATTTTTATTTTCAATTTCTTCCTTTAAATGATTGTAACTTATTTCTAGAGAAGTCAAATCATTCTTTAATATAACTATTTATTTTTCTGCTTCCTCTTCAACAACTAATGAAGCTCCAAAATCACTTTTTCTATTGCGTTTCTCAAGCTCTAAGATTTTTTTTAATGACTCTTTTTCTGTAATAACCTCTTTTAAATTTAAAGTGAGGTCTTTATTAACTTAAAGTGAAGCATCTAGACGATTTAGTACTGCTGTTATTTCAGGTATTAAATCTACAATAATATCAGACGAATATTTGTTAGTAATTACACTAAACAATCCATATATGTTTACAGCAAAATCCACAGCTTCTTTATGAATTAATTCGTCCGTTATATTTAAAAATCTGTCATCAGCCATTTTTTTTTAAGGTGCCATGGGCCTTACGTGTCATCATTATGTAGATTGTTAAGAATTAAATCTACGTCAATCTCAGGAAACTTTTGACACGCAACAAAGTAATACCGAGTTATCCTGAAACTTGAAGGCGTCTCAGATTAACTGTTCTGTCGACAGATAGCGGGGGCCTTCACTTGTGGTGTATTGATGAGTCCCACGCATAAACTAGGAATTCCCACTGAGATACAACCTGTTCCACAGGAACGCATGTGTCAACTCAGTAGAAGCTGAGCGTGAGGTTCCAGCTAGACAAAACACGTCTTAAACTAACCTGTCATGTAAGATAGAGTTGGAAATTTATCGAAATAATTAACTCACAGCATTAAGAAATCTATTCCCAGATGCTGCAAACGGTACTTAGTCTTATAAATAGTACACAGTACCTGTCTAAGGATTGAAAGCCCTCATGAATACTTTAAAAATATAAAACACTGTCAGAGAATAACAAAATCACTACTATTTTATTCACTACAGGGATACCAACTGACCAACTGAAAAATATATAAATATAAATCTGTTTGATATATATTGCTTGAAGTTATTTGAACGATTCTAATTTTGAAAAAAGGAAACTTTTTCTACTTGCTGAATCAAATGTCTTTTTTAAGATCGAAAATATTTTATGAGAAATAACATCATTAAATACTTGCCGAACTCATCTTATAGAAAACCATGCCTGATAAAGCAAGCAGAATTTTCTTTAATTAATGATTTAAAGCCATATCTGGTACAACGGTTATAGATATGCAGTTTTTATGTATGTATGTGTGGGCTTTAATTCAGAGTTTTCATTTTGAAGATAAATATAATATAAATGTATATTGAAACACAAAATTTCATAACTGGATTTTTAATAATAGCAATTTTTAAATATCAATTATTTTAGTTCATTGTATTGCTTAGTATATTTGACTAGACTGATCAGCATTTGATCTATTAAGTTTAAATCAAATGAAATGAAATATTGATATTTCCCATAATAATATAAACAAAATTAACATATCAGGTAATATTACAAAAAAACACAATTAATCTATATAACATTTTTGTAAAATTAGGTGAAGTTAATTGAAATTGCTACTTTAATTTACAAAAGTTCCATTCGCTAAACAATTTTTTATAAAAGATGGGAAATGAGCCTACATGGGCAAGCAGCCTATGTGTAGGCAAGTTCTAATTGTCATTCAAATGAAGAATTAAGGTTATCCCATAGCAGTATAATCATTTTGAGCATAATCAATTTCATTTACATACATTTTGAGAAATGTGAAGGTAGTTTTTACAAGTAATTCAAACTGGTCAGCTTACTGCATATTGAGAGGTTATTCAGGTGAAACTTTAGGCATGGAGGAACATCAAAGTAGAGCCATGTAGTGTTACTTTCCTGGCTTGGGCTGCTCAGCGCGTATATTCCGAATTTGTAATTGGTTTCATATTCAAGATTTGGAAGCACAATTTGATTGAGATTGTCAGGCTGTAAAAGGAATAAAATAATTATTAGTAAAACAAAAAGTGGTTATGTTAGGAAAAATTAAAGTTAACATTTGTTTGACTTTAATATCAGTATTCGTAGCTTTCTTCCTCTAACACGTTGACCATAATGCCTTTGTTGGCCTTGAAATGTTGTGGTTTTTTTAGCATAGTACACTTGATAAAACTACACTTATTTGATTGTTCAAAGATTTCTAGCGTGTACCACCAGTGGCACACATCGTGGTTAATGTCATAAGGAGAGTGTGGTTATCATTTTAAAACAGTATTGCTTTACTTAAATAATTTAAAAACTATACGAAGGAAACAAAATCATAGCTTATCTAGAACTTTAACCCTAATTTTCTTGCAAAATTGAATATTTTATGTTAATTAAACTGATATTTATAAAAATATAGCATGAAAAATGGACTTATTGACACAAAATGCAATGCTACAAATCTTATCTAAAGTCCTAATTTGAACTATAAAAAGAACCTCATTATAATAATATCTGATTGTTCAATGTTTGAGTTGAGATAATCTATCAATTCAACAAAGTTATCTGTTTTGTGCACGTTAAGTTTTTATGTAGCAGAAAAGGCTACATGTATATAATGTTAAGTTAGTAATAACGACATTTAATTTACTAAGCAAATAGACAGCTATAGAATATTTGTTAAAAATTGGATCTTTTCCATTAATTCACTACCATAACATAGGTTAACCTATCACAACCAAACCCAACATAACATAAATAAACATAACATAACCTAAACAAATCTAACCAAAGTAGTGGTTGTGAATTAACAGAAAAGGTCCAAAAAATTAAATATTTATTTTATGTCATTAATCTGACATACCTTAGAATGAATACCTCCTATGTGACATGATGCCCACCATGTTATCTTCCTCCTACTCAATATTTTCAGACTAAGAGACACCCACTCTCAAATACCCTCAAATGGAATGGTATTTATAATTCTGATAAATTCTTATGCCATTAATTTAATTTAAAAAATGTTGGCATAAGGATAATCTCTCTGTAGAAGACAATTTTAAATTGAAAGCAACTGCCAACTGTGAAGGCTTGGCTGTAGCACCTCATTAACACCCATTTTTACTATATCAATTAAACCAATATATAGCATTAAATATATGAAAATAGTCTTGTTTGTACTAATATTGATTTAAAATTTGATCTGATTTGATTTGATTGATTTAAAATTTACTAATATTGATTTGTAATTTGCAGGGCTTAAGTATTTTTCCTTTGAAATACAAGATACAGCCAAAAAGTTCCTGGAATCGATATCCAGAGACACACGTCATTGCCGGTGGGAATTTCGTCATCTATCAGTTAGTACTACTCCTGGAGAAGGGATATAGGTACTGTGAGTATTGACCAGCCGACATAATTCCTCCGAGGAAAGCACTTTTCGTGTATTTGCGTGTTTAAATTGTCGCGTTTTGAAAATTTATTTAATGAACAGCTGAAAAACATTACATTTGGTTTTTTACTTCAAAAGTCATCTTCTGGGAGCCTTAAAATGTCAGTTCAAGCATACGGAATTAAGGCGATGAATAAAAGCCAATTTTACGAAAGGCACAAACGTTTTCATGAAGGTCGCATGAACATTGAAGATGACTATCGTAGTGGACGTATTTATTTAACTATATTTCCTGACAGAAATCCTATCTCCAAGTCGACAGTAGTTAAAACCATTGCTCATTTTGAAGAGACTGGCAGCGTTAAGGATCATGTCAGAACTGGACGACCAACAACAGTGACAGATGAACTCACGTCATTAGATGTCCTTCTACCTTTCATTGCAAATCCCACTGAATCAGTTAAACAGCAGCACAATAACAAGGAAAGTCTCAAGAGTCAATCGGAAATGTTTTTAAAAAATCAGGTTTTAAGGCGTACCGAGTATATCTAGTTCAGGAACTCAACGAAGACAACTTCGATCAGCGGCTTGAATTTTGTGAAGGTGTGATAGATAGAATTGACTAAAAGCAAATACTTCTGAACAGTATTTTATTTTCAAATGAGGCAACATATATAGTAAACGGCACTGTTGATAAGCATAATTTTGTATTTGGGTATTGAGACAACAGCAATCCGCACAGAAAAGATGAGACTTACACACAGCACCCACAAAACTTAATGTTTGGGCAGGTATTATTGGAAACCAAACTGTAGGCCCATTTTTTATCAATGGTAATTTAAATGCTGCCTTGTACCTAGGAAAGCTCCATAATTAGATAATTCCTGTTCTACAAGCTAGAGTTGGCCCACTGTACAAAAAGTACAAGATAGACAAAAAATGTATATAAATAAAAACATTCAGACAAATTTTTAATGTAACTGACATCTTCCTCTGGTGTATCTCTCTGGTAACAGTTCAGTTACTTACATAGTCCACTTGAAACATCTCGGGATGAAAAGATGTTGCGTTTTTCCAAACTAGAAGTTCATATTGACATGGTAAAGCTGAAACAGTTATTTCAAAATTGTTGTTATTCTATCCATAGTTAATAAAATATCAGTTAAATTGTATAGTTAAATCTTCATTTATTCAGGGTTGATTCAATAACCTTTTTGACGTCAGCCTCAAATTTTCTACAGGTAATTTTCAAAACGGGAGGGCCGATGTTCCTCAACAATGTTAAGGATGCCTCATAATCATAGTGTAACTTACAGTAAATTGTTAACTTTCACCACTTCCTGTACCTGGAATTCTCTTCCCATTCATATAAAAAATTCCTTTGACTGAACTGGTTTTGTGGCACATTGAAAGATTACAATCTTGATCAGATGACTGGGGCAGGTGTGCATTTGTTGGAAGGACATAACTGTATGAATTCATGCATGAATGATGTTCAAATATTCAAAATAACAATTCCATTTTTTGTTTTTCTTGCTATTTTTATATAATATGTATAATTGAATAACATTGTATGTATCTTTATTGTTAATACCATAACAGATTATTATAATTTTACCTCTTTGACTTTTGTACATATTTTTAAAATGTTTTATTTAGTATTAATTTTAACTAAGGGCCTAGTAGCCCTAAATTCGCCTTAAAAAATAATAATTTTAAATGTTTGTAAATAAAGACGTTTATTGTTACTATTAAATATATTAAATAATCTGTAGTGAAATTCCAATTGCTTTAGAAGTTTATTCAGCATTTAAATTGGTTCAAAATACATATTACAATAAAAATTTTTGTCTTAGGTGTTTTTAAATACTTTTTTAAGGAGATTTACTTATTTTTCAATATGTTTAGGGAGATCACACTGACTGCATATTGTACTGATTTTCCTGAAAACATTTTTAATTTAAATAAATAAATAATTAATCAAAAGATAAATTTGGTAACCAGGCAAAATAAATTTCTAGCCAAACTGGGCCAATCCTAGAATGTGATCACTAATGAATGACCTAATATTGTTTTCTTTCCTATTCTGTTACCATAGGAAAGCAATGTGTTGCTAAAATCTGTTCTCATTTTATAGAGTGTCTTAAGGCTCATTTTCCAGGTGTAAAGTGAAGGCAGGCTTGAAACATACTATGTTCTATATGTTATTCTTACTTTTCCATAAACTTACACATTATATAAAATTTTTGAAGATGAAGAACCTTGCACTATTTGAGACCTATAAATCCTCAATTTATTATTATCGGCACTAGTGGTGCAGAGTTGAAACTCAGCTTCTTGGGGGCAAAGTGTTGTGGAGATTGTAAGTGAAAGGTTCTATGCTCAGTGCTCTTAATACTAACACTGTGTCTGCTCAATGGTTTCCATCGATATTGAGACTACTAGAGAAGTCTGAGGTGTCGTGTTTGGTGGTATTCAGGGTCTGAATGTTGTTCAGGGAAGATAACTGAGTATCAGGTTATTCATTAGCTGAAAGTCAGACCAATACTACGTGGTTTAGATTACAGGTAAATCTGTAGGTCCCATAGTTGCCCTGGCTATTGGGCTATTAATAAACAGCTCTTTCTAAGGAACATTCGATCTAACTTAATGACAAGATTAAACTCATACTAAACTCATGTTATTATTCATCTTATTATCTAAAACAAGCCATGTTCAGACATAATTTATTTTGGCTCCAAGGATTTTTAACTTTTTTGGGAGGTTTCTGACCACGAGAAATTGACTGGCACCAGTCTCAATCCTGGGAAAATTCTGATTTCAGCCCCCGGGGCTCCTAGATGTCCCGTGCTATCAACTTCTAGCATAAAAAAAACAATATGGTACCATTATCGACTTCTACCAGAAAGTGCCGTATCAAACTATAGGTATTTATCTCCTAAATCACATTATACCATTACATTTTGGAAGAGACAACATTTAAGAGCTCTGCCCTCTTCTCAAAATAAAAAATAGGCTCAAAAACCCAAAATTGGGTAACGTTAAATGAATACACCCAAGTGGGGTATCAAATTAAAGGTATTTTGTCTCTTAATTATTAATATACTATAAGATTTTAGAAAAGACCATGTTTATGAGCTCCACTGCTCCAAAAACCAAAATTCATGGTCATACTGCTGAATCATGGCAAGGCCGTAGGCTGATCTTTCTCAAGACGCGACATGCAGAGATCCACAAATGGGACTGTAGCAGAGTGCATTAGTGAGGCCGCAGGCTGATCTTTCCCCTGCAAGGCTGTAGGCTGAGTTCCTCAAAGGAGCCTGTAGTAAAGCTCTCCCACGAGGCCTCATGCTGATTTCCACAAAAGGGCTATAGATAAACGCGGAAGACCTCCAAAATAAAATTTATTAATACCCTACAATGTAGAGCAACAACAAATGATCCTCTTCAGTTTGCAAAATTCAACTGAGCAAAGCTCGGTCTCCTGGTACTTTGCTTTAAAAATACACACTAGGCTGTGTCGGCATGTAATATATGAATAATTTGAATAATAATAACATATTTAACACCAAATAACATTCCTAATTTATGATAAAACTAATCCCACAACATTGTTCTTCATAAGACATTTAATATTGATACTGCCATCTCTCTGTTATCTAATTTGTTCATGAATTCTCCTCAGATCTGTAATGCAAGGCTCGTACATGATTTGCATACTTGTACTGGAAGTTAATATAATTTTGCATTAAATTCATGACTAAGTGTGTATACTAGGTACATACCTTGAAACTGTGTTAGAGTTAATCAACTTCAGTCCAATCTTCAAGAGGAGCTTGTTCACATATTTCATTAAATTAAGAATTATTCTTAATTACCATTATTACTTATTTAATTATATTATTAATACTACTAAAGAGTAGAACTATATTATAATACTAAAAAATATTGGAAGATTATGAAAATATATTTATTTTTTTAAGTAAAGCTTAATTCAATTATTTTTATACTATTGTGTACAAATGTTATTATAAACAACAATAGGATTTAAAAAGTGCTGATAATGGCTCTGGCAATTTTGCACTATGTGTTGAGGTCTTATTATAATATAAATAGCATTTTGTTACAGATATTCTTGTGCGGATATTTGTATATTACAACATTTCAATCTGAATATTTTATTTTTTACCTATCTAATTTTGATATAGAAATGTCCACTCACAGGTTGATGAAGACCAGTTGAGACGAGTGGAAGCAGAATGAGCATTCTCAGCCCACACAGAGTCAATTACCAATAATTCAACTTCAGCTGGTCGATCCTCCCCTAAAATAACAAATTTCTAATCTATCTAATAGCCAAACATCTTGTTTGAGGTACATATATACACATAATGTAAGAAGGAGATTGTTAATAAATATTGGTTAGATTTCGAAAAATGAGATATTCCAAAGTATGAAGAGAACTATGGGAACTTGAAATATATGTCAATTGCATTTGAAATTGTTGCCTTATATATTTTATCTGCATTAAGTTTGTATTTAGAAAACTGTTCAGATAAGCTTGCTGTACCATATCTTTCCTATTAAGTAATAGTAGTACTGTAAATTAAAAGTGATCTGGAAGGGAAAATGGTACACTGAAGAATGGGTATCATGAAATATTTTCATAAAAATCTGTAAACTTAAATTTTACAATTAGATAGTTACTTCCCTTTTAATTTCATGAAATCATCTCAACAATTATTATTACACAAATCTGAGATAAGCTGGGAAAAGCAGAAAGATGAAAGCAATGTGGTTTTAACCCTTTAAGGAATAATTACATCTTAGACTGTCATGATTAAAGATAATATTGATAACAAAAAAATTGACCTTAAGGAGTAAAAAAATGAAACAGAGATTATAAATTAAATTGGAGACTTAAGTATGTTTATATAATAAAAATAAGACTGTTTTAAAAATATTCAATGATAAAAGATATTGAAAAAATTATCAAAAGGTTTGTTGTATTATGCAAAATTTTGAAATCGAGCAACGATAAGACTAATCAATCAGCTTGACATTATATGACAAAGATAATCATTACCGAATTCCAGTTCCATCTAATACTGTCAGGTAAATAGTTAAATACCTATAGCTGATAAATTTCTATTCCGATCTCTTCCTTATTCATGAAATATTTATAGCAAGAAAGGATGAATTGCGAGATTTGTGTTGATAGGGTGGGTGCACAAACAAGTGCGGTACTAATGACAGTAATGATAATCAATTGATGCTATAGTCTGACCCTTTTGTGGACAATAACGCCCTATCCTACACTTTCAGTTCTCCATTTCACTTATGAATTAATTTTTTTTAGGAATAAAACTAAAACACAGAAACATTTAAATGATTTGGCAACAAAGGTAATTTTGATTTTGAATGTCACAACTCCTTTGGCCTGTATCTGTACTGACTTTTCTTAACAGTCTTACTATCTGTGAGCACTTTTTCATACCCATGAAAGGGATAAAGGGAAAGGTGAACAGCTGATACTGTTCTACTACGCAAGAATCTGGAAAAAGTGAGATCATGGAAAGAATATGATGATGTGTCTCTCTAATTTTAAAAGCAGATGTGGCTCGAAGTGTAAATGCCTAGAGGACCAAGTAAAATCGTAGGTTTTTGTATTATAACATTAAAAACAACTGTTCAAAGAAAAATGAGCAAGAAACATCCCATACTGTTTTCTATGGGAGACCCAGTATTTCTAAAATTCTCCAGTGGTAAGAAATGTTGGTAGGATGGTAAATGGATAGTAGTCATGTGGCCAGAGTTATTGTGGAGGGGGAAATTGTGATCCAACATCAAAATCAACTCAATCTCAACATATTTTTAAGAATCAAACCTCAATAATTACCCGAGTATTCTCTGAATGATATTTCCGATTATTCAAGATGTGAGTAACAGAATAGGAAAATCAATATTCAAGCTCCAGAACTATTAGCAAATGAACAAATGTTTTCACAGAAGCTCACCATAAACCTGTAGATGACGGTAATTAGAGAGGAACAATAACCAAAGGGATAGTCTCTATCCAATAGGACACCAGTGATATGGTATTCTCCTCAATTAAATAAGAATTAGGGAAAAGGTATTATTAGTCAGTTAGGAAGTTCCAGGAGATAAGGGACACATATTCTTATAACTGGAAAGAAGTGCTGTGTCTGTGTTTTTTACTAATTGTCTAATACAGTAGAGCCTCGATAGTTTGACACTTTATAATTTGACCGTCCTTATACTTCCATGGTGACGTGACAGGGCAAAATTATCATCTGTGGCAGGATGTGCACGGTTTTACCTGGTGTAAATCAGTGAAATAACGTGTCAAAGTGAATAACAGTTTAAAATCAATCGATCTTATTTAATAATAAAGACTGTGCTTACTTCTTTATAATAATTACTCTCACTTGCAACCCATATACGCCAAATCATGACAATTAGCATCATAATGATAGATGAATAAAATTCATAATAACTTACTTGAAACAGTTTGGAAGACTCTGGTGACACTAGCACCAACTTGACCAGATTTCCAAATACCTCTGACTTGAACTGTGTAGTTCATTCCAGGATGCAAACCAGTTAGCTGGAAGGAACATGTTCTTGTCTGAAACGAACATTCATATGAAGATAGTTTTGTTAGTTTTTTAAGGGAGTCTTAGGGTTCATGTGTTCCACAGCTCCACTATACTCGATTTAATGAATCTACTGACTTTACACAGTAGATTATAGTAGACACAGTAGATTCTCTTAGTGGCCTTTGAGAGAAGTAGTGACGCATAGTGTTGCACAAGAACTATATATACATGTATTTAAAATGATCTTGAGCGGGATAGTTCCCTTTAAACAAATACATGATGATAATGTGTAAAACATCCCCACCCGCCCACCCATTCCCCACCCGCCCACTTATATAGGCTCAGTGGTACTGTTGGTAAAAATCCATATTGCTATGATGCAATATCTTTCAAAAAGATTATAACAAATACTTACAAGAGAGCAATAAATGTCCAATCTATCTGGTGCTCATTTAGATTAAAAAAACAGCTATTACCTATCTTTTCAAAGTTTTTTAGCATTAAGGAGAGTGAGGGACCTGACTTCAACATTTGGACGTCAAGGATCCAGATTATGAATCAACCCACCCAAATCATTGCAGCACAATAAATAACATTTTTTAATTGATATGATTTGTACAAAATTGATTTTTAAAATTGACTAACATTGTTGCCGTTTTGTGACAGTTCAGGAGTCCATATATGTCCAAATTCACAAAACAGTATCCTCAGTTAAATGTGGCAATGAAATTTCAGTATGATATTTTTTTTACCAAACTAAACAAATAATAATTGTCTGCAATACTAAACACATTTACATAATTATTTTCTGCACTGCAGAAATCATTTTCAAAACGTGTTCCTTAATCATTTAAAATATTTTACAATGTTATGTAATTAACTATGAGCAGTAAGTTATTAGTAAGTCTTTATGATATTAGGAACATTTAATGAAAGTCATATACTAGTCATATGTTTTAGTTATTGAATTTTCAGTAAACAGAATGTTTTGGACCTTTATACTAAAGTCTTGTTCCCATTTCTACAAGTCCCAACTACGTGACATGTGTTGGACAGTGCCATAAAATCGGTCTACTTTATCCATTTTCTGCTAGTTCTGCATCATAGTTTCCCATAAATTGTGATATAAGAATTATGGCTCCTTATCGTCATGCCATTACTATGGGTAACTAACTAATTGTAATGCATTAGGATCTGATACATATGACAAAATCCACTTCACTAAAATATTCCAGTTTGTAACTTAACTATACTGCCTTTGACTGACCCATGGTTGGATCTGATGTTTGTCTCCAACTTCAACCACTTTCTGCATAGATCTTGTCTCAACTCTTTTCAAATAATTAGGTCTATTGTTTGTACAGGCCGCCACATACACATACAGCGGTATTGACCCTTCCAACTACCTATACACACACAGAAGTGAAAATACGTGCTGGCTACCACATGTAGTTGGGGTGGGTGGGCCAATACCACCATTCATGTATGGGGGGACCCTTGCGCAAGTATAGAATACTAAAAAAAGATTCACAAAAAACTATATTCTTGTTTTCCCTTGTAAAACAAATAAGTCAGATTGCCTGCCTAAACGTTTACATTGCCTTGTAAATCAGATCCTGACCCTAATCACTCTTTATCCTCAAATCAATCAGATTTATAATACAAAAACCACACATAAAAAAACAGACTGCCATAATTACAACATCAGAAAAGCACCAGCATTGACCTACACATTGAACACAGACTTAACAAAACCAGTAAAACACATCCATATTTAGGCTAAAAAATTTACAACCAGCTTCCCGAACATCTGAAAAATATCATAGCACCCAACACTTTTCATAAAAACACAAACAATAACGACTCAAAAAAACATATTACGAATTAGAAGAGTTCTATGATGATAAACATAAACCCCACTTGCCCCCCCCCCCCATAACAACAGGGGAAATTAACAACTCTCCGTCTTGAAGACAGCGGAGAGGACACCGAAGGTAAAAGGTAGTGACACTGGCAGACTGGCTGCGACACTTGACTGTAAAGCTGAAGTGAAATACTCGAGAGATCTAGTTGGACAAGAAGTAACTAAACGACAGCACATCTGTTCTCAATATAATGTTGTTTTTTTGGGTCTTTTATTACTCTTTGCTGATAGCAACTGGTGGACAGGACAGTGTTTCTCCCAGAGTTTAGATTGTCTTATCTATATTTATAAGACAGTCAGCGCTTCTGTATGCTTTGTACTATCATTATGGTGCTAGCTATGTGACCTTTCAAATCTTCAACTTGCATACTTCCCATCATTAGCAGATTCATTACTGCACCTTAAAAGTGTGTTTAACAATTTATGAAAATTAGGGACAAACCATATTTAATTTGGGATGACAGGACGACTAATGAAAAATCAGGACTGTCCCTCAAATCGTATCATCACCATGGTTATGGATTCAATGCCCTCTTTACCTTTCTCAAGATTTAATCTATCTTACTACTACAGATTTAATTTACAAAATGTTACCTGCTTTGGAGAGGAAAAATAATAGAATTTGATAATAAAAAAATTAAGACAAGGTATCAAAACTATTTTAGATTACCTTATTTGCTCTAGTCCATAAAGAGATGTTGCTAATTAGAGTATATTCAACTATGTATATCAACTTTGGAAACTGACACCACTTCACTGCAAGTCTTTCTGTTCCATGGCAAATAAGCTCTATGTCTTTCAGTTTGTTTGATGAGATATCTGGTACTATTGTTACATCTGAAACATTAGCTTCATTAAAATTGGGATTTCATATTATTGGGTATCTTTGTAAATCATTTCTAACACATATTAGTTAAGCATAAATTCCAATAGTTAGTATTAAAAGCACAGCATAAAAACAGAAATATTATTGTTCAAAGTACTATTGGGTTCAAAATTAGTATTGAACCCAAATGCATAGAGTGAATCTTTAACTAATGACATTTACTAAAGTTGTTCACAAACATAGTTTTATTTCAAGCCTACGTCACTGTTTTATTTATTTATTCTTTTGTAATTTTTGGGCAAACATGTTTGACTGATGTAGTGAATAGTATTGTTTACTGTAAATATTCAAAACAGTAACACAGGAGTAATTGCATAAAATACTAGGCTAAAGTGACTATATTTAGACTTTCATAACAAATTATATTACAATTTCTTTTTTGTTTAAAATATACGTATATTGCAATAAATACATGCCTGAAATAAAAAAATGTATTACTAAAATAATTATTTGCCCTTTTTATTGCTAACATGTTTTATTTTAAGCTTAAAATATTTATCTAGTTTTTAAAAAGACTTTTCATCTTTTTTGTCAGGCAACTTTCCCAATTTAGAAAATAAGGAATATTGTGCAATGAATCTTTGTAAATTCCACAAAACCTGTCAAATTATCATACTTTTACTAACTGATCATATCTTATTTGTTCAAATATTTCTATTTTTTTAAATTCAGACTTATTTTTAATATTATATATGTTTAGTTTGATTTATAAGTTTGTTGAGTGCAATTTGGATTATTTCAAGAGTTTTGTTGTTGTGAAAGTTGTCATTATATTTTGAGGTGATAAAACAAACAACAAGCTATTTCAAATAATAATATATTTAAATTAATCAAATCTGGAACTAACCTTTCAATAAGCCTACTTAATTTCTCATAAACGAAACAATTAGACTATTTTCACTATTTTCATTTAAAAAAATCATTGTTTAGAAAACTATGTAAAATACAAAATAATTTAAAATATTTACAAATACTTTACAACTTCGGCTCAGTTATAGAATTGAATCATTCTACTATATTTCAATCAGTTATGAGCAATAAATAAGGGAGAATGTTAAACTGACTAAACGGAACATATATATTTATTAATTAATAAACAATAAATTAAATTTTATCAGATGAATCTACTAAATATGTTGGAGTGAATTTTTCAGACGACCTAGTTTTTAAACCTCAATCATCAATTATTGGTGAAATTAACAATAAATTAGAACTGTTAGTATCCTTACCACTTTTACAGCTTGATTAAAAGTCTTGTATATTAATCTCATCTCTTTGTTCATTAACCATTTTTTACTTTTCAAAATATACCTCTTTATCATATAATTGAAAATTTTCTTGATGACATTGACAAACTAATAAAGTCTGTAATAGAATAAACCCAAATAACAAATAATAGAGACATAAGAGAAGGTTTTAATAAACTTAAAGTTGAGCATACAAATTAGAATGGAAATATAAAATGTAAACAAGTAAGTGATTAATTATTTAACATATGATTAAATATAATATGCAGCAACAGATGTATTTATTCACCACATTCACCCCTCCTTGTTAGAGAATAGTCTTCAAGGTATTTTGGAGGATATCTAACTCTTGTGGTTCGCTTCAAAGGTACATATTCAGAATCATGGTTTTGATTAGATGGAGGTATCGAATATTCCTTTTGTTGTGGAGAGTATGAACTGTTTGATTTGGATGAGTGAGTATTTGCTGAGTGAGGAACATGGTTTGTAGTGGAGCTATTGCCTACTTCTAACTTGGGTATGTCTTGATTAGAAGCCTCTGAACTTCTTCAATGTATTCACTCACTGGCTGGTTATTTATCGAAACTGACTGATCCTTTTCATCTTTTGAGAGTACGGTGTCATAGTTCCCCGTTGGAGCAAGTTGCCTCAGAGATACTGTTTTGTCATCTCCATTACTGAGACGTACCGTCGCATAGTGAGGATTCACATCTATTAATTCAACCTCGTCTACTAGCGGGTCGTATTTTCTATATCTTACACTTTTCTTTAAAAATTCTTTTTGAGATTCAAGTAACCAGGTTGGCAAAGAATGTCCATTTGATGATTTTCTAGAATGAATAAACATTCTCTCATGAGGTGTTACATTTGTAGCAGTGCAAAGTAAGGACCTAATAGAATGCAAGGAATCATTTAAGACACTCTCCCATTGGTTTATCTTTAACTTGCGACTTTTAAGCAGCAGTGTAATAGCTTTCCAGATTATACCATTATAACGTTCAATCTGACCATTACCCTGGGGATTATAAGGCGTGGTTCTGCTCGTTGCCACGCCTTTTGAGTTAAAGTAGTCTTTAAGATCTTTTGACATAAAAGTTGAGCCTCTGCCAGTGTGAATATAAGAGGGCAGTCCAAATAAGCAAAATAACTCGCTTAGTTTCCTTATTACTGTTTCTGTTGTCATATCAGGGCATGGGTAAGCAAAAGGAAAGCACGAGAATTCGTCAACGATTGTAAGCAGATATTTATTTTTAGAGTTTGTTGGTAAAGGCCCTTTAAAATCTATATTCAACCTTTCGAATGGAGCAGTCGCTTTTATCAATGCCGTTTCTTGGGGTTTGTAGAAGCAAGGCTTTACCTCTGCACATATAGGATAAGTAGCGGTCATTCTCTTTATCTCTTCCAACGAGTAAGGCAGATTTCGACTTCTGATCCAATGGGCCATCCTAGTAACTCCAGGATGACAAAGTTGAGAATGCAATTGATAAAGTTTGTTCGTGTTAGTTGACCCGCAAACTCTGGATAGTGTGTCTGCTACCTCGTTTTGTTTTCCAGGCCTGTAAATTATGTCATAATTATAACACGCAAGTTCTAGACGCCATCTGAGTATTTTTTCATTCTTAATTTTGCTGGAATGAGTATTGTTAAACATGAAGGAGACAGATTTTTGATCAGTGATTAGCCGGAAGTGACGACCTATCAGAAAATGTCGCCATTTCTTTAAGGCTTCGACAATAGCATAAGCTTCTTTTTCAACTGCAGAATGTCTTCGTTCACTCAGTGTCAAGGTTCTTGAGAAAAATGCCACTGGATGCCCATTCTGTGAAAGGCTAGCAGCAATTGAGTGTTCAGACGCATCGGTTTCAACATCAAATGAAATATTTTCATCAATAGCAGATATGGCTGTTTTCACTATTTCTTGTTTCAAATTTTCAAAATCAGTGGCAGCCAAAGATGAAACTGGAAATGTTTTAGTTTGAACTAGACTTCGAATTTTGTCTGAATAGTACGGGATCCATTTAGAATAGTGAGATAGCATACCAATAGTTCTTCTCAATGATGCTGTATCTGTGGGTAATGGCAGATTAATCAGCGGTTTAAGTCTGTCTTGATCAGGTTTAATGGTTTTGTTATTTATCTCATAACCCAATAGCTTTATTGATTTAAGAGAATATTTGCAAGGTATCAACTGGCTTCACGTAAGCAAAAGGCAGGTGAATCTATCAGTGAATACCTGTTGACTTTAAAAGTATTAATTGGTCGGTAGCGTAGTTGGTTCAATCCCAGCTTCATGTGCTAAAGGTTCTCAGTTCGATCCCAATCAGAGTCATAATACATTTTAAGAAGGATCAGCTGATAACCACCGGCTGTTCATTTGTCATTGGGCTATTAATTAATGACACTTTCTAAGGAATAGTCGGCCTTAGTTTGTAACAATGACTACATTCGCTCATCTACACTCATCACACTCATTCGAAATCCATATTCGCCCATATATTGACGATCGGCGTCTTATGAATAAATAAATAAATAAGTAAAGAATGTGAATTTTCGGCTGTCACCCCTGAAGAGCATAAAATAATTTTATTAGGGACGCTTTCATAAACGGAATTTTATCATCTGCAATTCGGCAACGTCTCTTGGAAAATAATACACTAACTCTGGAACAAGCTTCCAAACAGGCTCTAGCTTAAGAAACAGCTCATAATAAGTCTGCTTACTATTCTAATGTTGATTCCGTTGTAAAAGCTGCTACACCTGAAAATGCCATTATTGAAAACCAAAGTTCCCAAGTTTCAGCTATAAGCTCTGCTAAATGCTTCTTTTGCGGATATAGTCGACATCCGCGAATAAACTGTCCAGCTAAAGACGCCATATGTAATATTTGCTCTAAATTTGGACATTACTCTAAAGTTTGTTAGTCAAAACACAAGAAAGAAAATAATAAAACCTCTATTGCTGTTATTACTAATTATTCAAATGTTGTTGCTACTGTGACAGCAGCTTCACCTTCTTGCATAAAACGAGCCGTTGTAAAAGTATTCATAGACCAATATGAAGCAGATGCATTAATAGATACTGGAAGTTCAGAAAGTTTCTTGAGTGATTCATTAGTTTCTAGATTAAAATCAAGCTTATTCCAGGTTCTAGTAGAGTTTCAATGGCTTCTACCTCACTGAGCTCCCAAATTGTTGGATATTGTATTGTCAATGTGAGACTTCTTCAGCATCATATATCAAAATAAAAATGGCAGTTTTAAAAGACCTTTGTGCGGATGTCTTAATAGGGCATGATTTATTAAAACATCACTCTCTCGTCCAATTGGACTTTGGAGGAATAAAATCCCCACTATGCGACGGTACGTCTCAGTAATGGAGATGACAAAACAGTTTCTCTGAGGCAACTTGCTCCAACGGGGAACTATGACACCGTACTCTCAAAAGATGAAAAGGATCAGTCAGTTTCGATAAATAACCAGCCAGTGAGTGAATACATTGAAGAAGTTCAAGAGGCTTCTAATCAAGACATACCCAAGTTAGAAGTAAGCAATAGCTCCACTACAAACCATGTTCCTCACTCAGCAAATCCTCACTCATCCAAATCAAACAGTTCATACTCTCCACAACAAAAGGAATATTCGATACCTCCATCTAATCAAAACCATGATTCTGAATATGTACCTTTGAGGCGAACCACAAGAGTTAGATATCCTCCAAAATACCTTGAAGACTATTCTCTAACAAAGAGGGGTAATGTGGTGAATAAATACATCTGTTGCTGCATATTATATTTAATCATATGTTAAATAATTATTCACTTACTTGTTTACATTTTATATTTCCATTCTAATTTGTATGCTCAACTTTAAGTTTATTAAATTGTAATAGAATAAACCCAAATAACGAATAATAGAGACATAAGAGAAGGTTTTAATAAACTTAAAGTATAGCATACAAATTAGAATGGAAATATAAAATGTAAACAAGTAAGTGAATAATTATTTAACATATGATTAAATATAATATGCAAAAACAGATGTATTTATTCACCACAAAGTCTTACCTGAAAGATATGTTAAGTTTAACATACACCAGATGGAATAATATATTTTTTGAAATTATATACAGGATTGGGATTTTTTAAGGTCAAATCTGAAGTTGTTCTTCAAGAAATAAATTGTAATCTAACACTAAAACAAGAAAATATGGTATATGTTAATATCACAAGAAATCTGGATGAAGAAATTAATCAATAATTAAAAAGATTCAAAATAAAATCAACACAATCTCTAAATAATAAAACAAAATTATTTAATATTAGTAAGATAGTATTTGAAGTGTTCCATTCCATAACGCTGTAAATACCATAAGCCATATGACTCTTCTAAAAGTAGATTGTTACTATGGCAACTGGTGGTGCAATGAATACCGACAACCGGGGTCACTTTGGCCCAAATTTCAAGTTTTTTGCTGAATTTTGTTCCATATATATGTAACTATTTAAAAAACCATTAAACCAGTATTAGTTTTACTTTGTACATGAACCATTGAACATTTTAAAATAAGAAACAATAGTGTTAACCTCAATTAGGAATTTTTATTTAATATTTAAATTTGGGCTAAAGCTGACACTGACTTGGGGTCACTTTAGCCCAAATGTTAAATACCATATAAAAACCATGTCTTTGATGACTTGGGCTAAACCTACACATATTTTACTTTCAATATAGTTCATACTGTATATAAAATGGGGTTTAGGATGGTAGACAAATATTGGCACAATTAATAACAATTAATTTTAATAAGTAAACTAACGTAAGCCTAGTGACTTTTTCACAATGTAAAAACTAGGGGACTAAGTTAAATAATAATAATAATATAGGGCCTACTGAGAAAACTTAAATGAAAACTTGTAGTTCAGGAACCAAAAATTGGTTCCTCTTTAGCACTTTTGGTGGGTTGATTTTGCACAGAATGTCGTCCCATTGATATTCATGACAGTCGACCCGCTCTGGCCACCTCCAGCACTTCAAACATTGCTGCATGCACTCAACAGTTACATTCTCTTTTGACAAACTGGTTATTTTCCCTGGGTATTTTTGACCATTATACAGAACAATCACAAAATTGTCAATCTCACAGTCGTCAAAGGTTACCGGTACGTGCGATTTTTTGACACTTGCACGTGGTTCAACCCGAGTACTTGTAGGCCTACTTTTTGTACCGGTAGTCATTGGAGAACCACTGTCTATGCCTAATTCACAATCAGAGAATGTTTCAGACTCTCCATCTGACTCCAACAGTATCTGTGGTTCATCTTCGGACGAGGAACTTGGAGTAGGACTCTTCCACTTCTTCTTTTTTGGGATAGATTTTTGCTTTCCAACAGGAGAAACTTGTTCACTTTCAGCAGTCAAGACATCTTGAACAGAAATGCTCTTTCCAGCAGGAACTTCTACCTTTTTCCGCTTTTTTCTTGCCGAATTGGAAGGGTTAACATAGTCACTTCGGTTTTTCTCTAGTTGCTCCAAAAACGCCTCTCCGACATATCCAACATCATCCTCGGTCAATTTCTTAGGGAGACGATCGAGTAGCATCTGTTTGTTTAGTGGAAAAATACCACATTTAGCAAAACCAGAGATAAGATTTGCAGCTTGGTTTCCCTTTAGGCCATTCATAAGCTCATTTAGCAGTCCTGGAAAAATGTCTTTAGGGACAGTCTGAAACTTGGCACTCGATTTAGACTCTTTCCATTTACGTAGTATGGATCGCCAAATTCTTTTCATCGGCGAAAAGAAAGCCACGTCTAAAGGCTGTGTTAAATGAGTTGTATTAGGCGGTAAGCAAACAAACCTAATATTATGGTTTTCGCACAGTTCCAAAACTCTAATGCTAATGTGGGAAGATAGATTATCACCAATCATTACCTTAGGCCCAGCTAGATTTTTGACAGATGGTAGAAATAGCGATTCAAACCAATCTTCAAATGTATTGCAGTCAAACCAACCGCTCTTTGTCCGGTTGTAACGGCAGTTTTGTGGACCATTTTCGGTCCAAGTAGACCACAAATGTTCAGCTTTGAACACAACATATGGGGGTAAACATTTGCCTTCGGCATTGCCGCAAAACATTACTGAGGTAGAACTTTTGGAAAAATTGCAAATATTCTCAACATACTTTGTGCCCCGTTTGCAAATGACCCGTTTACTTCCGGGATCATCTGTCAGATTTGTTTCGTCATAATTAAAAATATGACTCGGCAGCACATTATCAAGTTCTTTAGCCAAATTTTCCATGTAACAATCAATAACTTCTGCGTTAACCTGAGCTCTAACCTTTTTAATATTTTTGCTGAATCTGGTTGACAGAAGAGGGTGCCGATTCAAAAATCCCTTAGCCCAGTCATAGCCTGGCAAGTTATCTTTAAATTTTCCAATTTTAGTTCCTTTTTTATCAAGGTAGGCTTTAACAGTAAAACGAAAGTCAAGTTCACTCACGGGAAATCCAAAGTCACTTAACCGCACAAGGTGTTCTTCAAAAATTCGCTCCTCTTCTGCTGTGAAAGTCGTTGTACCTCCTTTTGGTTTTGAATGTTTACCAGCTAGCTTGTTTTTAATTGTTGCTCGAGGAATCCCATACTTCTCTTCAGCAGCACGCTGGGTTATCTCCTTGGAACGAATTGCTCGTAAACATTCCTCCAACGTCTCTGAAGAGTAGTTCGCATAAGGCCTAGACCCGAGAGTCCTTTTGTATTTTCTAGGCATGGTTAACAGGGCCTAAAACAAAAAAGATGGTACCTATGCATTAGATTGATTTGTTAAAGTTAATAAAAGTGTTTTGGGACCTAAATACATTGGAAATACAAACATTTAGATGACAGCATCTTAAAAACACTATTTTCTAACCTAGAAATATGTGGGCTAAAGACACCCCAAAAGTTGGGCTAAAGTCACCCCAACACATATTTTTGCTGATAAAAATTAAATCATAAGGAAAACATTTAAATCACATAAATATGATGTTTAGCAGATATATAAAGAATAATTTGTGACACTTACCTATAGTAAAGCTATAAATGCACAACTGTGACTAGGGATGGGCGATATTTATGTACCGGTGACTTTGTCACTGGTATTTGCTTGTCACCGATAGTCACTGGTACAGAAAGTGAGACTGAGTGACTGAGAAATACCAGTGACAGGAATTCAGTACAGCATGCACTGCTACAAGTGGATATCGAACGAACTACGCTACTGTGAATCGCGCATGCGCACGGCGCTTGTCACCGATTCGCCTGTCACCGAATTGAAATTGGACCTGGACATGGTTGGGTACTCCCATCCATTGACTTCCAGTCGTCAGTCACTGAAATCTCGTGTTCGGTGACGCACTGACGGCGACAGCTCAGATAGCTGCCTGTGTCTTTCGACTTTGACACGGTCGGAGTAGGGTGAAGGCATCAACCCCGACTTTTATATTGTTAGTTACACCTGTAAGTGTATCATTACTAATACCACTGCAGCAAAATTCATTGCTAACAACTGATTAAATTGTATAACCCCTTTAATAAATACTCCAAATATTCATAAAATAAATCGTTACCGTGTTACGATATTACTATTAGTTTTGATTTGTTATCGTGTTATCATACAAATTTGAGAAAAACGTGTGCAATAAATAATTTTAACATCTTATTTTACTGTCTATTTTTATTCTCAACCTAGAGCAAGCAAAATTATGATTTATTTATTGCCCTCAAAAACTAAAACAATGTGGGGTTTTAAATAATTATTTAATTTAACTAGTTTACGACTGGATATATAAGAAAGATCTCAGTGAGTTTACAATCAGGTTATTTTAGTTATTGTTCTATTTTTTTTAATGGATATAACTTACAATAATAAAAAATAAGGAATATTTGCGAACATCGTAATTAAAACCAATATAAATAACTGAATTGTTGTTATTTAATAAACCTCCATTTGTCAAAAAATACACTTAAATAATTTAAGTAATGTTGGGAAACATTATCATAGTCTTAAACTGTGTTCCAATACAACACTTAAGACGGACGGCGGTGGGCTAGTGACTGGCTTTACTCCGGCCGTCACCGGTGACAGCTGTCACCGGTAAAAGTCACTGGTATGTGGTTGTCACTGTCACCGTTGTCACTGGTATTCAAATGTCACTGGATCGACCATCCCTAACTGTGACCATCAGAAGTTGAACCGGTATAACCTTTCACCAAAATTGCAGACAGCTGTGTTGACAACATTGCCAACTGTCAGGCCATAGAGTATATACTATAGTTGCATAGACTAGAAAGAACATAGAGTAAGCAGCAAAATGAGCACCATAACATCGAATTTGGTGGAAAATGAAATGAACAGTGTAGGATTGAAAGTTTTTTTTCTCTTTGGGCCAAAGTCACCCTTAAGGGCTAAAGCCACCCCAGTTGACGGTAACTAAAAACATTGAAACTCCAAAAGGTTTTGAATGCTACTGCCATGTGGCTTGCTGTGTTTGTAAACATCAAAACGTTTCAATCACCATTGTTGTTTCATGTTGTACTTGATACTTTGAGGTTATGTTGTATTAGTTTGTTTTATGCTTAATTTATGGAAGTTATGGAACCATTAGATGATACAGTTTGTGGCTAAAGAAGAAAAGTGAACCATTATCAAGAGCAAAACATGTGAAAACACTCCCAAATGTTTTACTGTAGGCAGTACGCACTTGGAACTTTGGTATACATGTTAAAAACAAAGATACAGCCATTATGAACAAGTGTACAGAAACTGAAGGTGGGAGAGGTGCTACAGAAATTTGTAGTTGCTTGTATAATTTCCTAATAACACACATTTCGAGAGACTATATTGGTTGACAATAGCACCAATGCCAAGCAAACTGATTCTATGGTCAGATAACTGTTGTTCGCAAAACAAAAACCAATACATTATTGGGATGTATCTAATTTTAATAGCAAAGGGGTATTTTGAAGAAATAGTACGGTACAGAAGTTTCCAACATTTGGCCATACGTATTTGTCATGTGATAGGGACTTCGGCTTAGTTGAAAAAAAAAAAACTAAGAAAAGAAGCTCCATAAGTCCCACAAGATATCATTCATTTATTAGCTTCAACAAGACTGACTAACCCTTTTGTTATTGTTGCTACTCCACCCTTTTTTGACTGGAAAACTCTTTCCCAGCAAACTTTAAATACTAGAAAACTTAAAATCATGCAGGTGAGTGAGATAGGGTCTCTAGCCAAGACTTTTGAGATGTTGAAATTCGACTGGAACACTGCATCTGTTCCATGGATAACTACAAATGTTTTGAAACCGGGTATTTCTGAAGAGTTCTTTGCGAACTATGATATCCATAAAATAGGCAATCGCCAGAAACTCCCAGAACCAAAAATAAAAGATCTGAGGGATATGCTCCCATTCATGTGACAAGCAGCTAGGCAGTTTTAAGAATCAGAGCCGGCTTATAACCCTAACCAATTTTAAAAACTTTAAAGTTTTAGTAATCAAATTTGTGTATTTTTCACAATTTTCTCTTATATCAATCTTTTAAACAGCTATGGTACTTACAACGTTTTGTTCTTTAACAATGAAACATTTATGGACTTAAAACGTTTTGATGTTTCAAAATGGATTAAATTTTTTTTACTATAGTAGCTCATTGTATTTAATAAATAATACTGTTTACAAAAACTATGCAAGTTGTTTTTATTTATAAGAATAATTTTTTAACTTTAAATTAAGTATATGTTGTGCAACAGGCCTCTTAGTTTTTGCTTGTATGGAACAGTTTCTCATTTGGCACTTACAACGTTATGGAATGGAACTCTTCATTTAAGATCAATATAATTTGAAAAGTTGTGTAGTTACCCCCAAAAAGGCACAGGAAAGCCACACACGTACAGTGGTACTGACCACGCACCCTTACACGTACAGAGGTATTGAAGGCCACTTATTTATGCGGGTGGGCATACATAAAATTTTTTAAAGAATATACCTCAGCAAACTAATGGGTTTGGCGACATGAAGGGTAAGCGAGAAAAAAGATGCATTGAAGATTTTAGCCGATGTTGCAGCTGTCAGAGCCATTCTGGGCAGATCCCAAGACAATAACCGCTTTCAGCGTTGCCAAAGCAAGATTGAAACATAGCTTCATGTCTTAAGATTTTGTCAGTACGATGAAACATTACACAACAGAAGGCATATTAAAATAAGAAGTATTATAGCCAAATGTTTCAGTCAAATAGGATTTAATGTGTACAAGGATGTTCATGGAATAGCTGAAGTGGCAGCAGAAGAATAGACATGATAAATGATTATTGATCCAATAATTAGAGTTGAACAATATGAAAACCAAGCTAAATAAATTAATAAAGAAGAAAAATTAAAATGCATATATATATATATACAGAGTGAGTTTTATGTCCTGGCACACCTGGATATAATTTAAACGGCCCAAGATATCTATATGAAACCTTGACCCTACCTATTATAACATATTTTCTTAATTTTTCAAGTTGTTGAAAATTTTGCCCCCTTTTTCTAAAGGGGGGTAAAGGGGGGCAACTAAAGATTTTCAAATACAAACCCCTATCATGTGACCCCTCATTTTAAAGGGAATAAAAAAAGAAATCCAATAATGCAAACTAGAGGTCTATACGTTTATTTTAACAGATTTTATGACAAATTTATAATAATAAAATCAGTAACTGTCTTGTCCTGTTTATCGTAACATGAGTCAACATGCTTTGGAATTTCCCTTGTTCTTATCTTACCGGTTGCAACAATCTACTGTTGACTTTCTCTTTACTACTCACTTGCATTTCATCAGCTGATTGGTTAAGTTGCTATAAACAACATCAGTTTAAGGTTATTTTTCTGACAAATAGTATTACTTATTTTATTTCTACATGGAGAATTCTGAGTTTGAAAGAATTACTGTGTTAATGATGAGAGGTTATGGAGAACGTATGAGATCATACGCTGAAGTAGCAGAATTATTCAATGAGGAATTTCCTAACCGGAACAATCCCATAACTAGATTTACGGTGGCAAGAATTGTTCAACGGTTTAATGATACTCATTCTGTAAAGGATAGACCCAAGCCAGGAAGGGCTCCTGTAATTGACGAGGAGAAATCATTAGATGTTATGCAGTCCTTTGTTGAAGATCCCCACATATCTACGAGAAGAGCTGCTTTGGAGCACGACATTAGCCAATATTCAGTAAGAAAAATTCTTAAATGTAATAAATTAAAACCTTTTAAAGTCAAACTAGTGCAAGAGCTTAGTGAAGATGACTATGACCATAGGGTTGAATTTTGTGATATAATGATGGGCAAACTAGACGCTGAACCTGAGTTACTGAACAGAATCCCTTTTAGTGACGAAGCAACTTTCATGACCAACGGTGCCATCAATCGGCATAATTGTCGTTACTGGGCAGATAACAATCCACACTGGTATGTAGAGGCCCATACACAACGCCCTTCAAAAGTTAATGTTTGGGCAGGAATAGTTGATCACCGCTTAGTCGGTCCATTTATAATTGATGGAAATTTAAATTCTGTGAAGTATTTAGATATGCTTGAAAACCAGATTGTGCCTGCACTCCAAAATATGTTTGGACAAGAAGCTGATAACATTTGGTTACATAGTGTGGTGGTTGGAGCACCACCACACTATGGTCTTGAAGTACGACAATATCTAAATAATGTCTTCCCAAGAAGGTGGATAGGCCAAAGGGGTGCTGTGGAATGGCCAGCAAGGTCTCCTGACCTTAACCCACTTGATTACTTTTTTTGGGGCTACATGAAATATCTGGTGTACAAAACAAGGCTAATTGACGTCCATGACTTAACGCAAAGAATTTTGAATTTATCTCAAACAATTCCTAGAGATAATTTCTTGAATGCTGTCACAAGTTTTTACACACGTCTATAGCACACTGTCAAACAGCCGAAGGTGAACAGTTTGATCACCTGCTACATTAAAACAGGTAACTGTTTTTAGAATTTGCGCTAGTGTTGACTCATGTTACGATAAACAGGACAAGACAGTTACTGATTTTATTATTATAAATTTGTCATAAAATCTGTTAAAATAAACGTATAGACCTCTAGTTTGCATTATTGGATTTCTTTTTTTATTCCCTTTAAAATGAGGGGTCACATGATAGGGGTTTGTATTTGAAAATCTTTAGTTGCCCCCCTTTACCCCCCTTTAGAAAAAGGGGGCAAAATTTTCAACAACTTGAAAAATTAAGAAAATATGTTATAATAGGTAGGGTCAAGGTTTCATATAGATATCTTGGGCCGTTTAAATTATATCCAGGTGTGCCAGGACATAAAACTCACTCTGTATATATATATATATATATATATATATATATATATATATATATATATATATATATATATATGCAAAAATATTATAAACAACGTTTAGAAAACTTAAGGAATTGTTATATTTTGGATGAAGAGGAACATTATCAAAATTTACTGCTGAAATTTTAAACAAATTTAAATGACCAAAATATAAATTAGAAGAAATTATCGTAACTAATCTAAAATATTCTTTTTTAATCTTACCGAACCATTTATATAATAACGCCTTCTAAATTTCTCCAAATTAATATAAAAGCATGATACTATCCATTAATTTAATTGTTTGTTGCATCTTTGTTATTTTGGTAATCCAAATTACATTGGAAAAGATTTTACTCTTTTTAAAATAAATTATATATTGTAATAGATGTACAATGTCAATTATTTTTTTAGGGAAATAACAAAATAATATTATTTACAGTTAATTACTCTGTAGCTTTTATACATTACTAGCTGAACCCGGCGGACGTTGTCTAGCCTTTCATTTTTCATTGACATACCAAAATAAAGCAATAAAAAGAATTATAGAAAAAACCATTATTTATTAAATGAGTGCAAGAGGGTAAACAATATTTTTGGTCTTCTTATTTGGTGTATAAATGTAAAGGTTTTTTGGTGAGCCTACTCTCGAGCAAGCGACGTAGAGCTGTCCATGTGAAAAACATGGATTACTTAAATTTATTGCGGCAACGCGCAATGACTGTCCTTGAGATTTATTAATAGTTATTGCGAAAACAAGTCACACAGGAAATTGGAGCCGTTTAAAATTGAATGGCAAATGAGTTGAAAACATCATAATCCTTGGTATCAGCACATCTTCTCCTTTGTATTTTCCGTTTGTGTGAGAACTGTTGTGAGAACTTCAATCTGCTTATGGCATGTGAAACTACATTAAACCACACAGTCATATGTTTTTTGTAAACAATTCAGATTCTCCATTTGAATAACATGGGATCTTTAGGAGCCCGTGGGGCGGGACCCTGTGGACGGATCTGTATCAAACTTCACAGAAACCATCTCGGGAGTATACAGGACAACATCCTAAAGTTTCATGGCGATCGGTTGGATGGTTTGGCAGCGCATAAACTTCAAACACACACACACACACATATATATATATATAAACATCCTCTTTTATAAATATAGATTAGTTATATCATTAATATGATTGGATGTTCCTAAATGATTAATACTGTATTAATATTAAGCATAGTCATCGTTATTAAATTTGTTATTATGAGAATGGAGGATTGGTGACCACGGACATGAGCAGAACTAGCAGAGTTCCCATGAAAGTCCACACTACTGGACCGCTTCAAAAAGGAAGCTTTCCGGTATTTTATAAATTATATTAACTATTTACCTCAAGTAAATATTATGAACTATTCTTTTCAAGCATGTAGTTTAATATTTAGCATAATAACTATCAAGAATTCATTTATTTACTGGTACCGTAGTTTAATGTTATAGTATAATGTCTCGTGATAGTAATATATAAAATTGTTAGTTATAGTTAAATGACTGTGTTTTCCATAAATAAATAAAACTAACACATCCATGCCTTTTACTTTTATTTTTACAAAAATGTTTTCACAAGGCAACAATTTAAACTTGATAAGTACACAATTACACATTCATATTCTACGCAGAATCATACTAGAATCAATTGAAGGCTGCATTTACTCCCTATGCCTTCAATCCAGTAGCACTCAAAAGACAAGATATTATGTGATGACCAAAGATATTATTCTATTTTGGGAATTCAATCCACAGCCACAGCTAATAGAAAATCATAATATACAAACTTGTGTAATTTGTGGATAATTTAACTTGCTTTAAAGTCAGTCTGTGAGGTCAATTTCATATGGCAGGGAAATGATTTGGAATTTAATCAGTAATTACCAAGATAAGTTACCAAACTTTTATTAAGTTTGGTTAAAGGGCACTAGACCAGGCATTAGTATATTGAAGAGATAGGACATCAGCAAACTTACCTTAGAAGACAAGTTCACTAACACCAGAGTAGTAGTAACATACACAAACGAATCACACAATCATATGAATTTTCAGTGCCACTGGCACTTTCTTCAGGTGACTAGAGAGAGAGAGACACAGGTGAGTTTGTGTATGTTACCACTACTCTGGTGTTAGTGAAGCTGATGTCCTCTCTCCAATATACCAAACTTGTATTAAGTCATTAGTCAATAATTCCAACCTGTAAGTAACCTGATTTTTTGATCACATAATTTATATTTCATCAATTTGGTTTAGTTTCATGATAAATAAAACTCAGCCTTATCATCAGCAAGATGTATAATAATCATTTCCTGTTAAACATCAACTGCGCGTCGTTGCTTTAAGTTATGCTCAATGTGATTGCCTAGGAAGCAGCACCCTAGCTAGCATGATGGCCGCTTTGGGAGTGTCTTATAGGCTGTGTGATTCCTCAGTCTTATTAGAGTAGCTGCCACCATTAGAGTCTTATTGCACGTGTTTGCTCTCTCTGATATAAGTTAATTATGATCATCTAAATTTTAAAAATGTATTTACCTAATTGGATTATGTTGAAATTTTACAAAAATCTTTAAACTACTATGCAGGATATCCGTAGGAATTTATGTTTCTCTTCTCCATCACCATCACCAGGATGGTAGGCTTGTCAGAATTCCTCCTTCATTGAAGGAATCAGGGTTAGGTTAGGGTAGGTATGGAGTGACAGGGTACCTTTAGGCCCTATAACTATCGTCATTTATAAATTCATTTAGAGTGTTGTATGGATGGTTTATAAAATATTTTTTTAGTTTAATTTTTAGATTATCTAGATTGTTTATTTTTTTTATGTGTCTGGATAGAAGATTGTAAAATTTTGCACTAATATAATTTGGGTTAGATTCAGATGAAGTTAGTCTATAGTGTTTGAGTTTGAAATTAGTGTTGTTCTTGTATAGTAATTATGTGTGGAGTTGTTAAAATTATTTGAATGAGTTTATGCAAAAGGTATAGTTTGAAATATATACAGTGCTGGTAGAGTTAGTATTTTTAGTTCATTGAAAATTGTTTTGCAATGTTTTCTCTGATTTAGTTGTTTAACAGCTTGAGAGCCTGATTTTGTAGAATTAGTACTTTTGATAAGTTTTCATTTTATTTTCCACCCCAGGCAACTAGGCCATAGGACAGATGTGACTCAACAAGTGCATGTTATGTCAGAAGAGCAGATTTTTCTCCACCAGCTTGCGAATTCTGTTTATGACATAGATTGCTGATGAGATTTTCTTCTCAAGATAATGTATGTGTGATGACCAGTCCAATCTTGAGCCAATTTTGAAACTGAGAAAATATGTTTAATTTGTAATCCGGTTTTGGTAGTTGCCTGCGTTAATGTCTCCAGTTTGTATTAAAAAGTTTATTATTGATGTCTTTTTGTCATTAATGTTCAAATTTATATCTTTTAGAGCTGATGTAGTTGATAAAAGTAGGCTGTTGATTTTGTTGTTTATGTTGTCCTTCGCTTTGTATGGCAGTAGTATTGTGGTATCGTCTGCGTACATTAAACAATCTATGGTGTCTGGAAATTTGAGTGGTAAATGATTTATGTATATTAGGAACAGTCAACACCTCTTTCGACTGTTTGTGGTGTTGACTGGACTTTAGTAATTGATTTGTTTGATATAAATTTAGTTCCAGTTATTTGAAGTTATTCAGTCTATTACTTTGCTGATTAGGCCAATCGATTTAAGTTTGGATATAAGAATTTCCCAGTCTATACAAGCTCTATACAAGCTCCCAGTCTATATCAAAAGCTTTTTGTAAATTGATGAAAATTCCCACCACTTTGTTTCTGTTTTCCCATTAGGTAAGGATTTTGTTGACTAGTTGTATAATATCTGTTGTTGTGGTTTTGCCTTTGATGAATCCATGTTGGTTTCATGTATAAGGATTGAAATACTTAATGTTATTAAGATGATGTATACAATTTTTTCTAGAAGCTTAGAGAAAGATGGCAAGATTGAAATCAGACAGTAGTTTTCTTTCAGGCTCTTGTTGCCTTTCTTAAATTTAGGCCTTATTATGGCTGTACTATGTTATTAGGCCTTATTTAGGCATCTGTGTGGGTACTATGGCATGTAAAAGGGATGAATTAGTTATGTCTAATAATATTTGTTGATGATTTCATATTTGCTTTTATTAATTTATTTGATATGCCATCGTTGCCAGATGAATTTTTTTGTTTTAATGTTGTTATTTCCTTTATTAACTGAAGTCTAGATACAGGTGGGTACGATTTGAGTGTAACAATTTGATTAGTTGTTAGATGATTGCTAGGTTGTATGGGTGGGGTATTTTGATTGAATTGTACTCCCAATGTTTATAAAATAGCTGTTTAAGATATAATTGCAACTTTGGACGGATTGTTTAATGTTAAGTTATTTTCTTATAATATTATTATTTGGCTATGTTGGTTGTTTTCAGCATTCTTTCTTGATTTATGATGTTGGTTCCAAACTGCTTTATTTGGGTTGCTAGATATAGATAAGAAGTTTTTGAACTTATCCTGTTGGTCAAGTTTTATTTTCATAGGCCTTTTTTATTTTATTGATGAGTTGTTTTCAGAATTTGTAGAGTAGTAATGGTCTTGTATTGTGAGGAGCTCTTTTTGAGGTTAATTGGCTCATCGCTCATTTCATATGTTATTGATCTACTCATGTTGTTTCTGGTTATACTTTTTAGTAGGCACCTATTATTTAAACAGTCTGTGAAAGTTTTGATGAAATTGTTGTATTTATTTATGTATTTTTTTCATGTAAGACATCATCCCACACTTTCAGCGATAGAAGCGCTATAAAGTTGTCCAAAGTGAACTACATCTGTTGACAAAGTGTGTGCAATCTTCTTATTTTCATTCTAATAACGTTAGTTGCTCTTAAGACATGCTGTACGGAGTGTGCTGTTATTGGGCAGGCAGACAATATTAAATATTTGGGAATTTTTCTTGATGAAGAGCTTAATTGGAAAATGCATGTTCAAGATTTAAAAAATAAACTTAATAAAACGTTAAGATATTTTTATTTCTTAAAAAATATCTGTAGTGAACAAACATTGAGAGTAATATATTTTTCCCTTGTACATAGTAGAATAGATTACGGGCTCTTTTGTTGGGGTGGGACTTATGAATCAAATATTAGGCACATATTTATACAAGAAAAAAAGTTTATTCGAATAATTTGTAAGAAAGGTCCAATGGAAGCATCATATCATTTATTTTTAAAACAACAGATTTTACCATTAAAATATATGTTTGTTCATAAAGTTTTAAAAATGTACTATGTAATGAAGAGAAATTTGCCTGAAATTGTCGAAATACATAAAGTTAAGCTAAGAAAAAATGATGTATTTATGGTTCCCAAACCAAATCTCACTTTCTATACAAAAAGTTATTTATTTCTGGGACCAAAAATGTTTAACTCAATACCAATTGTTCTGCAAAATTTGAAAAATATAAAATTATTTTCCAACAAAGTAAAAAATTGGTTATTAAAGCAAGAAAGTATAGATTACCTTGTAAATATTCAAGTTTAAAGCAATACACTTTCAAACATATTTTTATTATTCATTTATAATCGTATAAATTTTAATACCTTATAAATACTTATTCACTGTATCATATATTTATTTCAGATAACATAGTAAAGTATACATATTTGGCAGACGTGGGAAAGTTAACAATTATTTTTAACTGAATAAATTCTTGGACAAACAACAATGGGACACGTTGGGTGTGTCTACTAATTATGGGCAGGGCAGGAAGATGGCGGAAAGGGATGGGATGTAACTCATGACTTTGTTTGTCGGCGAATACTTGGGATTGAGGAAAACGCCCGGTCTAACCAAGCCTGATATTTGGTTAGTCATAAATTGTTTCGTTTTTATTTTGTTTCCTATTATTGTATTATATAGCTATACTGTTAGGGTTAGGATAACATTAAATTTAGAGTTAAGGTTTAAGCTATTTATGTTTTTATATTAGTGTTTATATTTTGAAGAATTGGGATTTTTTATTTTAAATTAATATTATTTGCTCATGCGCATATTAAGATTTATTTGAAAAGAAGGAACCTCTAAAACAGGCATTGCCTTAGGAGGTCCTAGTATTTTCTTGAAATATGTAATTTATGAAAGGTTTTGTTCTAGTAGTATAAGTTTTATTTTGTTAACAGAGAATTAAGAAGAAACCTTTTTATGTTTGAATGTAATTATATGTATTTTATGTATATATTTCGAGAAAATAAATATATTCTTATTCTTATTCTTTCTTAGAACTGCCTTTTTATTTCAAAGTCCGAACTATTCCACAATATCAATCACACTGATATTCAAAGTACATCTACCTCTCTGTAGCTAGCGGTGAACAACAGATGGCTGCCTGCTCCATAGTTATTGACTGCAGCTGTGATTCACAACTTGCTATTTCCTAGCTTTACTAAGGGATAAATTGTTATGAAACAGTGTAGCTAGGTAATTCAAATGTTATGCTGTGTCTAGGTAATTCAATTTTACATTTCAGTTTTCCGAAATCTGAACAATAAAAACTTTAAATATAAATTTCCTTAATTAATTTAATTTTTATTTATTCATAAGACGCCGATCGTCAAGCTATGGGCGAATATGGATTTTGAATGAGTGTGATGAGTGTAGATGAGCGAATGTAGTCATTGTTACAAATTAATAGCCCAATGACAAATGAACAGCCGATGGTTATCAGCCGATCCTTCTCAAAACAGCTTATATTAAAAGTTAAAGCAAATAAATTTTATCAAACAAATCATTGCTTACATGAATAACATGATAAAAGCAATTTTAAAAGCTGTGAAGGTAAGTCTCAAAGATCTAAAAACCATATCACGATTGTGTAGAATTATTACCGCCTGGAACGAAAAATTAAGCATTTCTTTATTTATTTGCTCAACGGTTTCACCATTTATACAGCCATTCACATAAATAGAATATCTTAGTATATATTAATATAATAGTTTACACAAAATAAGTCCATCAACAAGTAATCATAACACTATCAAATGGATCATGAAGCGAAGTATATAAATATTAACAATAACAGAGATAAATAGTATGATAAATAACAATAATATAATACTAAGAATAAATAACAACAATTAATAATACAGGTAGATAACAGCAGTAATACTAAACATAATGACAGTAATAAAATGTTGTTCTATAGTATATGCAAGTTAATGTGGTAAATTATATAATTTCTAATACGTTATTAGTTTGTGTTTGTAAGTCCAGGATGTTATGTACTGTCGTGTGTGTAATTGTGTACATGAGGTTGTGCAAGGAAGCATAATGGATTAAGTTGTTAATAGGTCAAGGTGGAGAATTTTTGTTTTGAATGAAAGTGTCGATATTCCAAAAAAGTCAATCTCAGAAGCTTCTCCAGTCCTCAGAAGTCTTGGCATACCATGATTCAGAGCGTAATTGGTTGGCTGGTATCTCAAGATTCAAGATGTTTTATTTCTGAATTTGGTACAGGTTGGTACATCTCAGAAGTCAATTACTAAGACTAACTTATAACTACAGAATAACAAAGTTAAAATCTAATCACAATTCTGCCTTAATGTACTCATCTACACTATAAAATTCCTTGTCCAATAGAAATGATTTTAATTTCTTTAATAACAACTTGTTATTACAACATTTAATTTCTTGTGGAAGGTTGTTATAGAGTACTATTCCCGCAAAAGACGCTTCGCTCTCCATTAACGCTAGTCGATGCTTGGGAGTACGTAGCTCATTACCGTGCCTAGTAGGAAATCTGTGACCCTCACCCACAGTTCTGATGTTCTGCAAGTCTCTGACTGTGATTGAAATTAATTTGTAAATGTATAGTGAGGCTAATGTGAGAATTTTTAATGATTTAAACACTCCTCTACACGAGGTTTGTGGGACCGTTCCATTGACTATTCGAACTGCTCTTTTTTGCTCTAAAAAAACTCGCACTGCATGAGGCGACCCTCCCCAAGCTTCAATTCCATATGTTTCCATTACTGCTGAAAAATAGCCATGGTAGACCAACATCAAAGCCTCCGGCTGCAGAAGTGGATATAAAGTTCTTAAGGTAAAACTAATTCTACTTAATTTATTGCACAATAATGATATATGGGGACTCCAGGATAGTGTATTGTCGATAACTAGACCCAGATACTTTACTGTGGAACACTCATGAATGCCAAAGTCACTCAGTGTGATTGATTGAGGTTTTTTATTTTTTGTCAAAAATTGCATAAAAAAAGTTTTCTCTGTATTTACTGACATATTGTTCAAAGCCAACCATTCTATAAATGTTTCCGTGGTCAGCGAGACCATGGCTTGCAGGCCATCCTTAGGACCACCAAACAACCATGCAACATCATCTACATAGATTTCACGTATTACAAGAGGGTTGCACCTAGGCATATCATTAATATAGATTACAAAAAGAATGGGTGCCAGGATACTACCTTGGAGAAGACCAACAATGCTTTCCACTAGGTTTGAAATAAATCCAGACACATCTACATACTGCCAGCGATCCGACAGGTATGAGTCGAACCAATCCAGAGCCACACCTCTTACCCCATACATTATAAGTTTTTCTCTAAGTATAAAACGATCAACCTTACCAAAAGCATTCTAAAAGCATTCTCCTTACGAAGATCGACTTGGAACGAGTGCCTCTAGGAACAGTTAAGTCTACATCACACAGCAGAGTTGGGCAATCCAGACAGCCATTGACCAGTCTATACAGGAAGATCAAATCCAGATATTTATGTCTTATTTCAAGTTTTTGAAGCCCAAACTGATCCTCCACTATTGATATAGGCGTATCCAGATACCCATATCCCAGTTTCAGCCCAAGCAATCTGATGAATCGAGTCTGTATTCTACTCAATAGATCAATATGTCCAACTTGATAAGGCGACCATGCCACCGAACAATACTCCAGTAAAGGGCGTATTACTGTCTTGTAAATGGTTACCAGGGTCAGAGGAGACCTGAAGTCCTTTGTTAGACGGAAAACATTTCCCATAGTAGAGGAAGCCCTAGCTGTAATGTGGACCAGATGTTCGTATGGGTTTAGAGTAGGAGTCAAGATCACACCAAGATCTTTTATTTTGTCTTTAGTACTTAACCTTGAACCACCTATGTTATAATCGAAAGCCAGACGTTGATTACCACGTAAGAATGACAGAGTAAAGCTTAATGACAGACATTAAGCTCCATAGCATTCTTCGTGCACCACGTCACGATGTTATCCAGAGTATTTTGAAGCGTCATTTGGTTTTGAGGCGAGTCTATTCTTTGGAAAATCTTGACATCATCAGCGAATAACAGGAAGTTTGAGTTCATAGCCCTGGTAATATCGTTGATAAATAGTATGAAGAGTGTTGGGCCCAGGAAAGTACAGGGAAAGGCATTGAATACGATCCATCACACCACACAACTAGACTGCGATCGCACAAGTAACTCTCAATCCACTTCAGCAAAGAACCACAGATTCCGTACCATTCAAGTTTAGCAACAAGTGAAGAGTTAGAACCATAACTAAATGTATGGTTTATATTGCGATAGGCACAAAGGTTTAACTCATAGTGTATACCTTTTTAGGTAAATAAATACAAATAGTTTAGTCCTGTAAAACTTTATTTGACGTTCAGTATAATGTTATTTCATTAGTTAATTCTGGTTAAATTCTTACACATACACATACTGGCCCACCTGCCCTCCCTTACACGTACGGTGGTACTGAACCACCCGCCCACCCATACACATACAATGGTACTGGCCCACCCGCCCTCCCTTACACGTACGGTGGTACTGACCCACCCACCCACCCATACACATACAGTGGTACTGACCTACACACCTACCCATATACGTACAGTGGTACTGACCCACCCGCCCACCCATACACATACAGTGGTACACATGACAAGGTGGTTGACCTTGTCAAACGCTTTGCTGAAGTCAAAATAAATACAGTCGACCTGGCTGGAGTTCACGAAGGCTAACATAACATATTTCTGAAAAACCATATGGTTAGTTGTTGTTGAACGGCCTCTCATAAAACCATGCTGCTCCAGACAAATGTATCCACTAAGTTGAAAGTTTAAACTATCCAGAACAATGCTTTAAAAAATCTTTGCCAAGGTTAGCTGAATAACAATAGGACGATAGTTTATAACGTTCTTTTTGTCACCTGATTTGTAAATAGGGACAACGTAAATTTTCTTGAAAGATGACGGAAAGACTCCAGATGTTAAGAGGGATCTATAAAAGATGAAGAGATGTGGCGCAAGCACTGGAGCACATTACTTAAGTATGGCTGGTGGGATTTCGTCGGGTCTAGCACTCTTCTTAGGATCCAAAGCTTTAAGCTTTTGTTCAATATCGGAAATTTTATGCAACAGTTTAATATGGAGTGGTTTAGGCCAAAATCAAGATCGGGTATGGAGATGGGGATGTTGTCATGTTTGAACACAGATGCAAAATATTGAGCAAACAGTTCACACTTGTCAGCAGCCTCACTTGCCTCAGTAGAGTTATAGCGAATGCTAGATGGTTTTTCTGGCGACTCTCTGAAACTCTTCACATGGGACCAGAATGCTTTAATGTTATGGGGAATGCTATCTTCAACTCTTCCGAGGTAGTTACTGTAGCACAATTTAGATAATGTACACATTCTCTTCTAATAGAGCTAAAACATTCATAATCAGCTTGGGAAAGAGTTTTTTTATAGCGTTTATGAAGAACTTTCTTTGTGATGACAAGACGCTTCAAATCACCTGTAAACCATACAGGAAAGTTATTTTTTCTTATAGTCTTCACTGGAGTATGGGACCTGATCACCGATCTGAGATGTTCACAGAAGTTATTGAAAGAGAATTCTGGCTGAAGAATTTCTTGTGCTGTTGGATAACTGCGTTTTGGGGGTCACGCAAGATAGCATGGGAGTCACAATTACGAAAGTTGAGAACTCTCTTTACAGTTTGATGAGTCAAAGCATGAGGGATTTCCATAGTGAAGCAGAGAGCTGGATGGTTTCTATCTTCCGTCAACAATGAATCTTCATCAGCACTAACAACCACACAGTTTTAGAAAGATGAAAAAATTACATCCAAACAAACCCCGCGATAGTTTGGTATAGTATTGCATTGTTTAAGGTTGTATGTTACTGTTAAATCAAGCAGGTAACGAGTCGAGGTGTTCGCAGTAGAGAGATCCAATATTTTTTCTTGTACTTGAAAAAATATTTGTCATAAAATACTAAAGTAATATGTTTTCATAATAATAGATCGGGACAGTAAAGATATTTATAACATTATTATACATGTTAATTTGTTTTCTATCGCCACTTATACTATAGACCTTGAAGGTCTATGTTTAAACTACTTGATAACTTTAATGCTTTTGCTTGTCAGCTGCGAATTAAATGACCACTGTAAATCTGTCAACAAGATCTGCAATTTAAAATTTTCTAAAGTTACACTAAAAATAGTTGATTTCATGAACTCGTTCACGCTTGTTTACTAAAATAGGTTCAATTTTAACACACTGTTTTAATAGAGGCATCCCTGAAGACAAATAAGTTTTTAGGGTAAGTTAGGTTATTTTATTAGGCCTTTATCCTATTTTGTAATTAATTAATACTGTTAATAAAAATTAATTAAAAGTGGTAACTGTTTACGAAATATAAATAGATTTAACTTTAACACACTGTTTTAATAGAGGCATTCCTGAAGGCAATTAAGTTTTTAGGTTAAGTTAGGTTATTTTATTAGGCCTAGGCCTATATCCTGTTTTGTAATTAGTTAATACTGCTAATATAAATAATTTAAAAGTGGTAACTGTTTATGTAATCTGCTTCCTGTTTCTCAAAACCTCCATAGGCTTTATGACCTATTTCTGAGATGATAAACATTGCATTCTTATAAACCTAATTATTCATTAAATTGCATCACAAATCCTAGTGGTTGTCAGATGTAAGGTAGTCATAATCAACATTATCAACAAAAGCCAAGTATTTAGACGTGTCCACTATGGCCAATGACTAGTCATAATTGTGTACTTTCTTGCCACCTGTGAATATACGATTTCTTGTAGCAAAATTAGTAAAATATGAGTTTATATCTCTTGAAGAGTTTGATTTCAACAGAGAAAATCCATTTTGTATAGAACAATCGAAATACTAATTTTTATCTGATTGTGATAAAAACCAACTTTAAAAAAAAAATTTCCAGTTTATATGTTTTGTTATGTTGAACACGAATATATAATTGGGGTTTCAATAAAATAGTTTTATCGGCCTGGAAAATACACATTTTTCACTGACCTAACCAAACATTAGATATAACCTAACTTATTCTAACTACCTATTTACTCAAAATATTTCGTAATTTGCGTTAATTTCGGGGGCCTGGCCTCTGTATTGGCCTGCTAGCTGTCACTCCGCCAGGAATATACCTAATCAAGGTGAATTCGGTTTTTGTGGTTAATAGTTGGTGTAGGGCTATATAATTATCACAATATGGCCGCTAATCGCGATTCCCTGCAAAAGTAGTTTTTCTGTCATATCTCGAGAAATATTTGTTTGAGATCGAAATAGTTTTCAAGTTTGTATTTAGCAAAAAAAATAAATGATTAAAATATTATTTAAATATATAGATATAAAAAATACCAAGAGTTGTGACATTGGTTTTTTCTAATATTTTGGTCAAGTATGTTATTTATGTAGAATTAAAAGCATGTACCTCATGAAAATATAGCCAATTCTTGACCCATTTCAGGCAAAGTTTTCAAATTTTGTTAGGTGGGAAGAAACTGCATAATTACCTCTTATTGAATAATCATTTCTAATATTTATGTGCCAAAATTATAAAGTTGTTACTGGTTTACCGCCTTTGCTCATCAGCAACAAGAACTCATATAATTTTGTATGCGGTAAATGTTATTAACCTATTATCTATGGGGAAACACTTCTAATGTTTTGCAAAGAAAAATCATTGTTAATAATAATAAAAAAAAATACCCCAAAATAACTTTTTTAATGTGAGGATTTTAACTTTTGCAACTTGGCCTACTGAAAATCATAAGAAATTAAAGATCCAATATAAAAATGTGTTTTTAGAAAATAGGTCAACATTTACTAAAATTATTTTAGAAATGTAATGAAAATAGATTTTTTCCATTATTTTCATAATAAACTTTTGTAACATTTTCTATTTTTGGCCTAAGGTATATTTATGGTCTAAACACTAAACTCTTTTTAGACTTTACTATTTTTGGATTTTTAACGTAAAAAAACTTATAAGATATTGAAAACAATTATTGAACTGCATATAAATCCTTATAATGTCGTAAAAGGAAAATATACAACAGTGACTCTAATAAACATTAACATATATTTAAATGAGAATGTGCACAAACAGTAAAAAGGGCCTGACAATACTGTTTATCAATGGCCAGTTCCATGATTAAAAATTATTTTGGGTAATAGTCAATTTTCCACACTAAATTAAATTTGATGCTCAAAATAAATGTGTTCACAATCTTAGTTGTGAAAAAGACTATTTCAATAATAAAGAAAAGTCATTTGCTAATATATCCTGATCTAACAGTTCCTGAACTGAAACCTTATGCAAGAGAAATTAATTAAATCTTAGTTTAGCAGGTAATCTCGATATTTAAGCAAGTAACATGTTATTTTGCCAATAACACAAGATTTTAACAATAAACCTAATATACACAGTATTAACCTGAATTGCAGATATATACAAAATTACAGGTAGGCCAGTTCTATTACTAAATAACGAGAAATAAAATGGGATTTAGGACCACCATGTCAGGCAGATGGTATTGCACGCAATTGCAAACCGTAAAAGAGGAATTTCTATGTACATTTCCACTGGGAGAATGGATGGTCGGTTGTCCCAAAGATCAGATAACAGAATTTAAGAGTCTGCAGAGGCTGTCGGAGACTGCTGGCCATGTTGATTTTATTCCCATAAGAACAATGTTATTTTCGAACAGGACGTACGATCAGGCATACTAATCCAAATTAAACTGTTATTTTTAAATTGCATTTGGTCAAGAATAAAATTGTGCGTTGGAATTGCTTTGCGAATTCCTAAGTAGTTTTAGAAAAAAATATTTAGTAAAGTTTTTATTTTTACCTATTTTTCAAAACTAAGTGTATGGATTCAAAATATCAAAAGCAAACCCAATACTTTAAAATGAAACCTCATACACAACTGTTAGTCAATAAATAACGAAAACATATGCATTCGCAAATTGTTCTTATGGGATTAAAGCGAACATGGCAGACAGCCTCTGCAGACTCTTTAAAGTAAATTTTAAAGCCTTGAGCAGGTTATGGGTAGGCAATTTAAGGTTAGGTTCATGAGAAGTGTTTTATGGTTTTTGTAATAATTTTATGAGAAAAGCAAAAAATTATATATTTATTTAACAAAAATTGAATGAAGTTTCTTTAACTTGCAATTAAAAATATGTGGTATTAGTAAATGTGAATCCCATCAATATCACCAAGTAAGCAGGATGGCATTAACAGTAATTTGAAAAAGATTGATTATAAGTAGAGTCATGTAGCTTGATAATGTTTTTTTTATAATCAGTAATCATAAAAGTATATATTAATTGTATTTGTTTACAGAAAGGATTATTAATATAATGTTAGGCACTGTTCAAGCAACTGTAAGACATGGACCGAGCAGTCTTATTAGGTATACATCATCCGCAGCATCCAATGAGGGATTAGCACTTTATTGTCATAATAGGAATCCAAGAAACCTGGAGAGACTCAGGATAGCTCACAAACCTATTGGGCGCTATCTTGACAAACCTGGAATATCATTCTGGAACAAGTAAGATTATTAAGGAATTTATATCAGTTTGTTCTTAACATGTTCACTGCAGGAATTAAAATACTCAAGTATCTATAGACACTTGACAAATAAAATATTTACCCAACAATCTTTAATTGAACCTTCAAGGACAATTAATTTAAATTTATGAATCTTGTAGCTTTCGTGATGCATGTTTGTTTTGCCTTATGTGTTTTAAGACAGTAAGATTGTAAAAGCAAATTGTTGCAGATTAGTGATTGTATATAATCGAAGCTCCCGCAGTGTAACCAGCCAGGTGGTTCATAACTCAGGCAAAGTCGTTGTAACTGCATCTACAAACGAGTGGGCGCTGAGTAAATACTTATACAGGTTGGTCTGCTTTTATTTAAATAGGCAGTGTAAAATAAAAGCTAAATAATAATCATAGTGATGAAATTTAAAATTTAATTAGAATGCTTCAAATCAGTAAAAACTTACATCAAATCATAAATTGGTTAATTTATGTAAACCAATTTTTAAATTCTCTAAATTTTTATAAAAATGTATAAATTTTAAATTATAAAGGCACTGACCTCTCAGCCAATAGCAAAATGGCCGTATGTTCCACTAAATATCACACGTTTAAGTATAAAAATGAAGTGTAAAATAGAATAGTAAAACATTAATAGTTGAAGAAGAAAAAAATTTAAGAGAAATATAGAAGAAGAATAAGAGAAATATAGCTATTTTTAACTTTATATTTCTCTCTACATGAAATCACCAAGGGCAGAGGATGTATTGGTCTGGTGTTTCAAATAAATGTTCAATAATGAGTGTTATATAAGAATGACATAAAAACAAAAATCAGGAATCAGTCCTAAATAAGAAAAGCGCTTATGATTTTGTTTTCATGTACAAATATTGACTTTAGAAACAAGAAGACTGTTCATTCATATGGGTCCTGTGAAGCCGGTTTGGCTTTTTTATGAAATTAGTTCTGTATTATCTTGACAGGTAGCTCCAGTGGTCTCTTTCTCTCTGCCTCTCTTTATCTCCCTTCAGCACACGCTTAAGTAACTAATAGCTGAGCTATTAATAAGCAGAACAGCCTGAGCGCTTATTTGGAACCATCCATTGTTAGATAGCAGCACTGACACGCTTATTCAGCAAACACATTGTTTTGGTCTGCCTGTCTGTTTCTATAGTCAATGGTATAGATACATATTTACTGATCATTGCTGTGGTACCTATGTTTATTAGATCAGTTTTGTAGAATTTGTAATAAAGTTAGATGTACTCATAGTTACAAGCCAATTTAAAATTGAAATGAAGCCACCATGCCAGAAGCTCTGAATTCAACTTAACAATTAAACAGTAGCCAGCTTTATTGAAATTGAAAGGGATTAACCCTTTGGGGAGTATTGACGTTCTGGAACGTCACCCATTTCAATGCACAAAGCAGTAAGGGTTTAGCTACAAATCAATTCAAAAATAGTAAGAATATTTTTATTTTATATTTTTTACAAAAATGATATATTTAAATCCATAATGTATAAAAAATACATTTTAACATGTTCTTGGAGTTAATAAACATTTTAGAATAATTGTTATGTATGAAATTCCTGAAAATATGGGTGTACACAAAGAGCCACATTACAATCTTTACACTCAAATGTAGTGTCTTTCCATTTTTTTCTCCCTAACTGTGGAGTGAGAACATATAGCATCGCTTCTGGGCGTTCCTCGTTTGTCCTTCCAGTGTCGGCAGTGGGCGGAGGGTATGTTTCTTTTTGAGTACGGCCGCCATGGCAACTACTGTCGGCGCGTCAGCGATTGTCCTTGTCTCTCATGGGGTTTCTTGAGAAAACAATGGTTTCTAGCAATTGGCAAATTAGGTTGATTCTGAAAACTAAAACCCCATTTTCTTTTTGTTGTGAATTGCAAACATATTGTAAGAGTTCAAGCAAGCAATGTCAATGAAATGAAAAAAACAGCTTCCTGTGCCATTTTTTGTTTTTCTGGTAATATCATTCAATGATATCATCATATCTATCCTATCGATTGATCCCATATTCTCTTTATATTCAAAGCTGACTGATTTAAGCTAGTAGCAGATGAACTCCCGCCACGACTTTTCCGCCAACTAGTCAGTGAACTATTGTGCGCTAAAATGTCTCACGCACAACCTCTAGTTTACATAATTTAATTACAGTACTAGTAAATATACCCGTAGTCAGTGTACAGCCAGTAGTAATTGTATCCTACAGTTTTAAAAGCAATTAAATTACTAAAAGGTTTCAGTAAAAATAATCAAACCAAATTAAAGAATATGTCATTCCAAAAGGTCGTTACTATTTTTACCGGCAACTTGAAATAGACGTACGGGACCGTCATTACTCTTTTTATAGATGTACCCAGTACTCCTTAAAGGGTTAAGTTTAAATATTTAAAATGGGGAATAAGATGGTTTAAAATAATATGAATTAGCTTGTCTGGTAATAAGATATATGATGGTAGAGTTCTTGGGCTTCTTCATTGCATGGCATTGAATTGCTGGAGATACACAAACAACAGTCAGTGCTCACTGCCTTTCCAGTCATTGTATTATTTGGCTTTGACCTTTTTCTAACCCAGCCCCAATATTTCAACCCAGTAAAAAAGTTATCAGTAGAAATATAAGTAAACCGGACCCACATTATCTTTCATATATTTCTTATTTAAATACCACATTATATTACTTATATACCACATTATATTTCTTATATACTTATATACCACATTATATTTCTTATATTATAAAATATATAAGAAATATTTTATGCGGACGCACATTATCCGGATTATGGTTTATATGGATCTGCTGACTGATACGAAGGACGGTGAATTTTTGTTTTCTAAAGTTGTTACACCGCCGTAGAAACATTAAACGTCGTTCTCTCATGGCTGCGCCGGCGATAAACTCATTACAGCCGTATTGCTTGCGTAGTATTATAGAATATATCTTTATTGTCATATACTGTACATCCTTTTATAAAGTCTAAAGACTACAAAAGACAAGTGACATTTTCAAAAATTAATCCTAATATAGGCCTAATGATATAATATTATCATAGTCTAGAAAATATCTTAAAATATATAACAATACAAATTGAGCTTTAATGGTAGTTTTTTATATTAAATAATATTGATTTTCTATCAAAATATAAAATACAAAAATTGCAGATTTAGTGGTCAAGTAATAATAGGGTGAATAATACAATTTTTTTAAAAATTATTATTTAAGTTAAGACATATTCATTGTGTAAAGGGGACAATGTACTAGAATTGATTTTATCACACCTGTGTGTGGAAAATCAATGGTACTAGCTAAATGTTATAATTTAGTCATCTATCTTATAATATGTTTTATCTAACAAAAAAAGCTTTAATTTAGTTTTAAACTGTTCAAAACTATTGATATGTTATATTTCTCGTGGAAGCTTGTTAAAAAAAACTTGATTCCCATGTAATGAGGGCTATGTTCAGTTGTCACTAATCTATATTTTGGGAACAACAAGTTTTGTTTATTTCTTGTATTGTAATTATGCTGATGCTGTTCGTTAAAAAATGTATTGTAATTTAATTTTATGTAGATTGGAGATTTATAAATATGCAGTGATGGTACAATTAAAACCCTATTTTCTTTAACACGTTAGCTGCCATTAAAATGTTTGACTTTTACAGAACTGCCGTGTAGGTCATATCTAGCCGGCACATAAATTTTTGACCAATGTTATGCCGGTCATATATGACCGGCAGTAGCCAATTGCGTTGTTATTTTTGAGGTTTTGTGTTCCATAAAGTGCTGCGTTCTTGTGGCCAAACAATGAACTACTATCAATGTAGATTACCACTGCTACATACAGTATGGTTTTTATTGCTCTACGCCTTCCTTTAGTAGTCAAACAAATGCTTTGGATTCGGGCTAGTTTATGAGCTCTAGTGCCGGCCATATCTGGCCGGCAGTAATTATTTCAATTTGTTGCCTATTTTTTATTGCAAATAATCAAGTTTTCTTGTCAAATGTGAACGTTACAGGCCTACTATAAATTAATGATAGGAAAATTCAAATTATACACATTACTGAACATAAGAATGGTATATTATTACATTGTTAAATCGTAAGTGTTTAATACATAATAATGCGTATTAGACACTTATCTACTTTATATAAATTCAAAATATGAAATAAAACTCCATAAAAATATGGAATATAACACGTAATATGAACAAAATTGTAAAAATATGAAAAAAGTACATTAAAATAATCTTTTTTTAACACTTGTATAACATTCAAAACAATATAAAATATTTTTAAAAAATCAAGATGAAACACTAACAAAATATACTATTTTTTAATTTTCACACTTAATATGTATAACATTATAAAATAATAAAAATACATTTAAATTCAAAATACATAATTTTTGTTAATACTTACAGTACTAATATTTATAACAATCTAATATATATACATATAAACCCGTTATTTACACAAAACAAATATACAAAATAATGTTACAAAATCATGTCGTCACTATTTATTTATGGATTTCACGGAAACAGTCGAAATTACTCACGAAAAGTTGAAGACCCTTGTGGTCAGATCTAGCCGGCAGTTATTTGTTTGGTGAAATACGTCAACGAAAAATGCTTTGCCGGTCAGATATGACCGACATTTTATTAAGCGCATTCTGTGTGTATTTTTTATTATATTGGGGTACACAAGTAAATAAAAACCCCATATTATAATTATATTGTAAAAATATTGTTTTCTTTAGTTTGGCAATTACAGGGTTGTACTGGGCTATTGACCGGCATTTTGGGTAGGCTCGGAGCCGGTCAGATATGACCGGCACGGCAGCTAACGTGTTAAAAAATTCAATACAGGTATCAAATTTCTTTGAAAAAGTTAAGATTCTTTTATTTAAAATTCAAATTAAGAACCCCAAAACTCAATGTCATAATTAATTAGTGAATAAAACAAAGAGTAATAAACCATTAATCTCGTTTGCATGTCAACACTATCCCTTAAAATCAGCATTTGAAAACAACATGTGTTCAAACGTTTATATAAATTATTAATGTATGGTTTCCATGATAAATTATTGTCTAAAACTACTCCTAAAAAGGTGCAAGTTGGTGTTACTTCAATTTCGTTATTGTAAAAAATTATTTTATCTACAAAAGTTTCTTTGTTTTGGTATGTATTAAATCTAAGTATTTGAGTTTTAGAGCTGTTTGGACTTAATTCATTTGCTTCAAACCAATAGCATAGCTGGTTAAGATTATTTATTATTGATTGAGTTAGTAAATGATTTGTCCCAGCTTTTACAAGAGATGTGGTATCATCTGCATATAAAATTAGTGGATAATCAATACTTTTTGGTAGATCATTAATAAAAATTAGGAACAATAAAGGGCCCAAAATGGAGCCCTGAGGCTTACCACACATAATTTTTTGCCAAGAGGATATGAATTTTGCATTTCTCTTAAAAACAACTGTTCTTTGTTTTCTGCCGTAGGACTCCACCCATTGCAGAGTTTTATGGGGAAAATTATAGAATTAAAGTTTTTGTATTAAAATGTCATGTAATACACAATCGAAGGACTTGGACAGATCTCAGAACACTGCAGCAGTACTCTTTGACTGGTCCAAGCCCGAAGCAATTTGTCTGACAAGATATGATATTGCAGTATTTGTATTTCAAGCTGATCTAAATCCATATTGAGCATTGGAAAAAATATAATTTGATTCAACGAAATTTACAGTTTGTATGCAACCTTCTCAAATATGTTAGAAAATGAATTTAGAACTGAGTCTGGATGATAATTACCTGGATCCTCCTTGATCCCTTTTTTGAATAGAGGTTTTACTTCAGCAAGCTTAAGCTCTGAAGGAAATGAGCCTTCATAAAAACATTGATTAATTATGTAGCATAATGGCTTACAAATATAATTGGATACAGTTCTCATTAAGTTGACTGGAATACCATCCCAACCCGCAGATTGTTTGTTTTTTAAAGATTTAATTGTTTTTAAAACTTGACTTTCTGTTATATATTTAAAGGAAAATATTTTATTTTGCCTATCACCTTTATTAATGAATCGAATAGCATCAGTTTTATTAGACTGTATATTTATACTTTTCACAGTATTCAAGAACACACCATTAAACAGATTTGCTATTTCCTGGCCATCTACAAAAATTTTGTTTTCCAAATTTAATTGCTCAAATTGATGTTTTTTAGTACCAACTCCAAGTTTTCTTTTTACAACTGACCACACAGCCTTACTTTTATTTTCAGATTTGTTAATAAAGTTGCAGTTAGCAATTTTGTTTGGCTTCTTTGCATAGAGACTTAAATATTGCATTATATTGTTTGTAATACTTTTTTATATCTTGATCATCAGAAAGTTTTGCTTATCTATGAAGCTGCCTCTTTCTAGAACCAGACATTTTTATTCCTTGTGTTATCCAACTTTTTTTAGATTTAATTCTCATTTTGTTATAACATTTTAGAGGAAAGCACACATAAAAAACAATATTGAAATGCTTAAAAAACTTGTTAAAATTGTCTTGCGATCCTAAAGAAGTAAAAATATTATACCTAATTTTCCCTAATTCATTTTGAAATTTACATATATTCTCGTTAGAAAATATTCTAGTTTTGGAAGAATTTTTTTTTCAAATTCTTGGTTATCTTGGTAGAAGTTTTACCTTTCACTTGCTTATAAAAATTGCCCTATGGTCCGATATTCCCATATCAATGTTTAATAATATTGGGTCATCTTCTATAATGTATTTATTAATTAGAATGTTATCAATGCATGTTTTAGTATTTTTTGTAACTCTAGTAGCTTCAGAGAAACATGCTGAAAAACCATAAACATGAAGTAAATCTAAAAATTCATTTCTTAGAGACTCCTTTCTTGAATTTGCAGTATTAATTAAAAGATCAATGTTTAAATCAGCAGCTATGTAAATTCTTTTCTTATTTCTTTTATTTTTTTAAATTTCAAAAAGTGACTCTAATCTCTTCATAGACTCTGCAAAGTTAGAGTCCATAGGAATTCTATACAATGAAATAATAATACAATTGAAAGAAGGCAACTCCAAACAAGAAGCTTCAAATATATTAACTATTTTGAAACAACATAAATCTTTCCTGTCCTTAAACTCTAAATTATTGTTAAGTAAAATACAAGACCCCCTCCTCTTAAACCTTCCGCTCTACAGTAATTATCCATTTTTTAAAAATCCAAACGACAAAAACATACTAGGAAGGCAAAGATATAATTTTAAGTTCTTAAAAGAATAATTTATGTCTTTATTTTGTGGAAAAGTTTTTCCCACACATATCAGGGCTGTTTCCTGTATTAGAGTGCAGTATAATAAGTGACTGTGAATGATCAAATAATATACTATCAAAAAAAGATCTGTAATTACATTTGATCTGGCAATACTTTTCTCCAATGCCATCTTGATTTCATCACATGGGTTGCCTTATACAAACAATATTTGTATAACGATATCATTTTTTCAAACTAGTCATATAGTGCCATATCTTCCAAAGCAAATATTCTCATTCCTTATGTTCTTATCAAATCAAATATTGGATTTTAACCTTTAATCTAACATAACTTGATTTTTTCAGTAAAAATGACACAGCAGCTCATGTAAATTTGGCAAAAGTGTTTGCTCAAAGATGTTTAGAAACGGGCATCTCAGAAATGGCATGTTTCATTGAAAGGAAACCAAATACAAAGGTAAGTCTCAAGTTTAGCTTAAAGCATTGTATAGATTTAAAGATTTATTTATTTTAAATTTATTTCTTCTTAAGACGACATTCATTAATATATAGGTGAATATGGATATTGAATGAGTGTGATGAGTATATATATATATGAGCGAATGTAGTCATTGTTGCAAACCAAGGTTGACTATTTTAGTTTGAGATATTGAAAAAAAATACTTTACAGGCAGAAAAGTTTAAATACATGTATTAATTCACGGAATCTACAAAATTTAAACCTGCGGCCAAATAATTTTGTACTTAATATGATTTTCCACACAGGCTAACAGGCATCATTGTCAGTTAGCAATGGATGAGATGGCCCTGCCCTACTTAGTGGCTTACAACTTTGGGGGTGGGGGGGGGGCGTATTTTCCAACAAGTGAAGCTATTTGTAGGCTTGGTTACTAAGTTGCACAAAAACCCTTTGAAGAATCATGCTCAAGCTTTTATAACTATGGAAGTATGTAATTACACTTAGTATTGAGAAGTATTAGTAATAATTTATGTATTTTGAATTTATATTGAAATGGCATAGGTGTTGGAATACAACAAATAATTAAAAATGAATAGATAAACATCAATTAATTGTTTTGATACAATACACATTGTTTGTGAGTTTACTGCTACTATAATTTATAAGTTATTATTATTGATAATTTATTGATAGTAAATTATATGTTCATGAAAACTGTGTTCAATACTTAATTAAAAACTTCAAAACTTATTTTAACTCTCTTGGGTTTTATTGTTTACTAGAATATGCTAGTCATGCTTTAGTTATAGAAAATATTTCATTAATTTACAAAAGGTATAACTCTTGCAAGTAACATTTACAGTGGGACTTACTAAAAGTGTTTTAGCCATATCTATAGATTTGCTAAATATTTATATCTAAATTACTGTCTTTAATCTGATTCTTTCAAATTAGTTTTAGTTTCCTTACACGTTTTTTAGTATTTACAATGTGTTCTGTTAGATTGACACCTTCATGGCTGAATTAGAGAAGGAAGGAATTGTCTTGGAGGAACCTCCACAATATGAACATCCTAAACCTTCAGATATATTACGACCAGAGAAACCTTGGGAAGTGTTCTAGTTGATATAATATTAATTAAATAAGTTAAAAACTAGTAATAAATGTGTTTCTTTTCCTTAAAATTATGATTTCCTGGGTTTTTTCACTTGGCCACTAACCACATGTAATGCATTAAGGTTGATACATTGTGTGTCAGTTCAGTGATTTGAGCGATGTGACTACCATAGCTTAAATGCTAAAAACAACTATCGGCTTAAACAAAATAGACAAATTAGTGTTTAATTTCATTCATTCATTATTAAGATGCTGATCGTCAAGAATAAGGGCGAATGAGTGTGATGAACGAGTGTAGTCATTGTTACTAAGGTCGACTGTTCCTCAGAAAGAGCTATTTATTAATATCCCAATAGCTAGAGCAACTAAGGGGCCTACAGCTTTACGTGGAGCCCAAACCATGTAGTGTTGGTCTGATTTTCAGCTAACTGATAAGCCTGACACTCACTTCTCTTTTCTACACAACATCTATTCTGAACCTTGACTACCATCCAACATGAAAACCCCAGACTTCTCTAGTAGTGTCCACATTGATGGCAACCATTGAGCGGGTGCCGTGAGGGTATTAAGAGGATCAAACATAGAAGCTATCGCCTACAATCTCCTCAAGACTTTGTCTCCAATTTACAACATTGCACCACTAAATTATAAATGTAAATTTTTTCAAACCTTATCAGAACATTTCTTTTTTCAAGGGCTGTAACAGAGCAATGCTCTTCTCATAATCCACGAGTATATATTTACCCACTTATTTTATATTGAGTAAACTAAATAATGTGGAGTTACATTCTTGGTTCACTGTTCATAGATGTTATAATAAAAGAAATTATTAAACTTTTGCAGTAGAACATTCGAGATTGATGAAACTAGAAGTTAAGATTAATAAATCAATAATGAAGCCTGTCACAGCTGTGTTTACCTTGGTAAACATTTCAATTCAGCACTGTCTGACCCTCCCACATAACACTTTTTACTAATAACTAAAGCGTTGGGTAAAGACCGCGTTAATGTGTTATTAACAATATATTTTACATCACCAATGTTTTGCCCATGCTGTGATGTGGCATCCTCAGTGGCATCTCTGAGTCAGTTTGGTGATGTAAATACTGTAAATAACACCTTGACACAGTTGTTACCGGAAGTTTTAGTTGTTCATAGTAATGCCTCTAAAATAAGATAACACTTTTTTGATTTTATACCGCTGTACTTGTGTTTTATATTTCAACTAGGTCTTAAAAAATTCCTTGCCAACTGAATTGTTCCAACTCAGTCCAACTAGGTTTCCACCACATAGACTCACTTTAAAAATTGGAACACCAGTCATGCTTCTCAGAAACCTTTTTCCACAAAAATTACGCAATGTTACACTTTTACGAGTAAATTTTCTCCAGAAAATGTTATTGAAGCAATTATTATTACTAGCTTATTACATTGGCAGAGTTCATGATGTTTCTCACCTTATCTGCTTTAACTTTGCATATAAATTTAAGATACTTTTGATCAGCAAATCAAGCTGCAGAGCTGCTTAATCCTAGAATCAGATTAATTCCTACAGACTATCCATTCCAATAAAAAAATATTACAATTCCCAATTAATTTGTATTTTGCTATGACAATCAATAAGTCTGTAGGACAATCTGTAATATTTGCAGACATAGATTTGATAAAAGTGTCCTTTTCCCACAGGAAATTTTATGTAGCCTATTCTAGAGTAAGTAGTCCATCAAGTTTAGTTATTTTAGCACCAAAAGGAGAGACAAAGAACGCAGTTTACAAAGAAGTTTTTCAGTAAGTTATTTTTAAAGTTCTTAAATACACATTTTAATATGATAGTAAATTGTTGTATTGCGAGTTTATAACCTGAAATAAAAAGTATTAATATTTGTTTGATTACATGTTTTTTTTTGTCTTTGTAAGAATAAAAACCAATGTGAAAAATCTATTGCAAATATAATATTACATACTCTTAACAATTATTATGACAATAATTACTAAAAAGTAAAGATAGTAAAAAATGAATGATAAAATAAAGACGCATATCTTCTGCTTCTTACACAGCTTTTTAACCTAAGTTGATAAACTAAAATGATTTCATGTTTACAAATACTTATAATTTGAATTTAAAAAAATGTGAATTTCATACATTTTGTATACAATTTAAACCTTTGTTGGCAAAGTCGCAATGGGGTTGCTAGTACATAATATATCTGCTGTTTGTGTTTATAATGTTTAAAGCTGGTGTAAACATTAACCTGTTGAGGAGTAGCTGAAAGTGGCACTGAAAGAGTACTGACGGTTATAACCGTTTGATCCCAAAGGAGTATTGACGGGTTTAACCGTCTAATATTATTATTGCAAATTATGGCGGTTTTTTAACTCTAGCGGCCTACTTACGTACTATTTCGACTGTGAAACGTTTCAAGTTATTAAAACTGTATAGTGCTGCCTCCTAGCGTCAGAATTTCTAATTTCAGCTTTACCGCCAAATGTCCTGTCATTTTTGCGCGCCAATTCCTTTATATGTTAGTCTCAGTTTTAGTGCGCTGGAGTATTGAATGCTTTCTGATAGTTTTATTTATACTCTGATAAAATGAGTGACTATTTGAATAAAAGTGATGTTATTAGAAATGCGTTATATGATGACAGTGATGAGGATTATTCATTAGAAGGTGACGTAATTGACTCGGATTCTGAAGTCGACTTTTTTGGTTCAGACCAGGAATCATTCAGTAATAATACTGCTGAAACCTCTACAAATGGTGAGACATCAACCACACATTCAATTGACCTAGGTCTTGGAGATATATGTAACCTTGTAGATGATAATGTAGCAGAAAACTTTCCCAATCGGAATGCAGATGTTTCTGTTCCCTGCCCCGTCTGTAAGTGGTACCATAATAATGAATTTGAGCCCACTGTACACAATTTTGATTCTTCTAAGTCAAAGGTTTTAGTTTTTGATGAACTAAATGGTAGGGAATGGAAAGAGATTGACGCTTTTTATGAAGTATTTGATATTGATTTTGTATCTCATATTGCACAAGAGACAAATAAATATTACACAGAATCCTGTAAGGGTGTATTGCCACAGTTCTCAAAGCTCAATAAGTGGACACCCACTAATGAAAATGAATTGTTCTGTTTCTTTGCGACGACGCTGCTAATGGCACACTGTAAGAAGAACTCCTTGAAGCAGTATTGGTCAACTGACCCGCTTATTGCAACTCCTATTTTTTCAAAACTATTTACTCAGGACAGGTATCTGCTCTTACGTAGATTATTACACTTTGATGATAACTGCAACTCAAATGGCAAAGATAAACTTAGCAAAATTAGAACAGTAGTGGAAACTTTGAGGAGAAAGTATCGTTCATTGCTACAACCTTACCAAAATCTAGTGATTGATGAATCACTAATGCTATGGAAAGGAAGACTCTCCTTTCGACAATATCTACCAAATAAAAGGAAAAGATTTGGTGTTAAGTTATTTGTGTTATGCGACTGTCAAACTGGTATTATCTTAGATTTTATCGTGTATACAGGGAAAGGCACAAATGTTGACGGTGAAGACGATAAGGACAGTGGATTATCATCTAGAGTAGTCAAAACACTTATGGAGCCTTATCTGAATAACAACCATGTGATTTTCATGGATAACTGGTATTCCAGTCCGGACTTGTTTTCATGGTTAGATGATAAAAACACTGGGACATGTGGGACTGTAAACCCAAAAAGAAAAAATCTACCTTGTTTACCCAAGAAAATGAAACCTGGCGAAGTTGAAGTACGCAACAAAGATAATATGATCACTGTAAAATGGTGTGATAAAAGGCCCGTGACAGTTTTATCAACAGTAGACAAGCATTCAATGGTTAGTGTAAATACAAGGTCACACAAAGGTGTACTAAAGCCAAAGTGTGTGCTAAACTACAATTCCAATATGGGTGCTGTGGATAAAAGTGACATGATGGTATCATACAATGATTCTACTAGAAAAGGCATAAAATGGTACATCAAACTCTTCTTCCATCTTCTGGATCTTAGTGTTTTGAATTCATACTATTTGTACAGGTAAGTTGACTCAAACATCTTTCTACATAAAATTATATAAATTATAGTAACTTTCAAAATACTAATAAATACTATCCATGTTCTAATAACTGATAACAGCTAATACATATAATATGATAACAAGTTGTTTATAAATAATAAACTAATAATCAGGCCACAAAAAAAAATAATAAATAAAATATGTGGCGATTTTTATTGTTGTTTGTTTTTCAATATACAACTATTTGTGTTACGATATGTGTATGAATTTGCAGACAGTACATGCAGTCAAAAAACCCAAATGCAAAGCTTCAAATTATGGACTTCCGCATAAACCTCATCAGGCAATTGTTGGAAAGACATAATGCACTGCAACACGAGGCCGTAGCCATGCCACGTCTGGTGGGTGGAGCCCAGCAGCCACTACGCTTGTCAGGTCGTCATTTCCCACGCCCTCTACCATCAAGAGAAAATGGCCGACGAAAACTTAAACGGTGCTTTGTGTGCTCAAACACATCAAGAGGTGAACGCAAAAGAAAAGAAACTGCTTATGAGTGCAAGAAATGTGAAGTAGCACTTTGCGTGCATCCTTGTTTTGAAAATTATCATACTATGCCAACATTTTAAATTAATGTAATCTTATATAAGCAATTAGGCCTATATTAGCATTTTATAACAATAAAACAAGTTTTGAAAACATTAAACTCAAAAAATGTTCTTACTCCCTGCGGTACATTAATGGTTAGTTTGCTTACTCTTGTAGACCCTAGGTAGGTTGACGGTTATAGCCGTCAGTACTCCTTAACAGGTTAAATATTTTTAGTGTGGATTTAAAGCTGTCTGAATTTATTTATCTTACATAATGTATTATACCACGCAAACCTCACAAGGTTTTTGGTTTCACCAACAATGCCCCGCCATAATTTTTGCTACAATATTAAAACAACTATTAAATAAAAATGATACTGAATATTTTTTCTGTTGCTTTTTATTTAACAGTGCCCTGCTCTTAATGTCCCAGGTTGAGGCTACAGGTCGACAGGAGTGCAGCAAGTTACAAGGTTGCCACGCAAAGCTTGAAGGGGTGTCCTTTAATGCTATTATATTATTGGCCTAACCAAAATCCAGTATGAAAAGTACTGATTATATACTGTATTGCAATAAATAGTTTTTTTTTGGTTCAGATGTGTAATATTGTATACAATTTGAACTTAAACAATTCCACTTAAGACAACAAGTTTTATTTACCTTCAAATGGGACAACAATGTCTTCATGCCTCGAGAGTCATTCTCTGACGACATTAAAAATCGAATATCCTACTTGGTATCCCACACTATATTTAATTTTATGTTTTACAGAATTCAGTACTTTGTTGTTTATTTGTTGTGAGTAAAGATTAATTAATTGTTAAATAACATTGTGTTTAGAGGTGTTCGATCAAACGTAATTAGTCAACTTACCTCTGAAAGTATGATCTGGTGGTCTTGAGCCTACAAATTATTAAGTTTATAAAAGTATCTGATACATTTTCAAAACATATTTCAATTTTATACAAACACATACAATAAGTTTTTAAAATAAAATATACTTGTTTCTAGTAAGCTTGTCAAAATTGATTGTTACCAAAATATGAGCTGATTAATTTTTGGTGATTAATTATCTACTTATCACCAGAACTAATGAAATATTTTTTGTAGAATACAAACAATACTTTTTTAACATGTTTCTATTTGTCATGAAAACATTAAATGGAATAACACAGTGGGGGAAAAGTTGTTCTCTCTCCTTAATTTCTACCACTATGTCCATCTCTTAAATACAGGTGCATTCAGTACTATAGTTAAATATTTATTTATCTATAGTACTGAAATTCTGAACATTTATCAATAGTTCAATATTCTGTTGCAAGATATGTCATACATAAAAAAGTTAAGTTAAATAAAAGAATAAGTGTAGATCAATCTGATAGAATATCTTAGCAATCACTGGTTTTGAACAATGCAATTGTTTCAATATTTGGAGACAGCGAATGACTCATGAGAAAAATGGATGGAGAAAGCACTCTCGGCTCGGTCGGCACAATACAGCTGGCACTTATTATGTTTTATATATATTTTCAATAATTGTTCATAGGATAAATCCACATTATTAGTTAAGTTAGTTGAAGCCTGCCTAGTGCCACCATGTATTAATTAGTATTTTGTTGTTTATTATTACAATTTTTCTTTTATTTTTGTTAGAACATTTATATATTTTTATAAATTAAAAGTAGCATTAATTTAAATGTTACAGCGGATCTTGCTGATAAGAATTTCTTAACAAGGTCAATATTTGTAATTTTCATGTATAAATAAATAAATAAATATTACAATTATTGTTACCTTTGCCGTTAACATAGTGATGTTTTGTAGGAATACATGATTCGATGCAACTTGTGTTTTCCTGAAAAGAAATAAGATTATGAGTTAGATAAAATATTACAAACACAACAGATACAAAATAATGAACACATTAAATATTATGCAAATGGAAATTCGCATTAAATATCTTGTTTGGTTTTTTAAACAAGATCCATATAAAATCAAAGACAAATGGTTCATGGTCCAACAACAATGCCTTTCTAAATACTTCTATTTCTTCTTCTGATGTACAAGTATTTTCATATCTCTCATTGCTTGGTCCAATTTTAGTTCCTTTTGCTCAATTTATCAAATGCAAAAAACTTAGTTGCTAGGTAAAATTAAAACACACAAAGATGTTTACTTATTTTATTTTAAAACACTTACCAAAACTGTTATGTTTGCGTTCAGTATGCTGCAATATCCCAACTGGAAGGAAGAAATCTGATATTGGATTCCTGAAGGGATCTAAAAGTATTCTTACCTTCTCTGACAACCTAAGTTCTTCAAAGTTTTGAGGTTTTGTTTAAAAACTCTTTGTATGCCCAAAATAAATTAGTCTAAAGGGGACAAATCTTGATTATGTGTAGAGGCCATCTTATTCTTCCCCTTCTATTAATAAACTTATGTGGAAATATTGTATTAAGAAACTGTACTACATTGTAGGAACTTCATCTTGTTGAAACCAAACATTCCAAATTTATCATCAGAAGCATGTTGGATTGTAGGATCTATCTGGTTCTGTAGCAATACTAAATACATTATTTAAAAGTACAAATTTCCCTAAAAAAATATTGACCTACACATTATGCCCCCGAAAAATATAACATCTGTGGATGCTGTGTATATTTTTCTGCTATCCAGTATGAATTTGCGGCTGTATATTTTTCTGCTATCCAGTATGAATTGGTGTAGTTCCAATAGACCAATTTTGGTTATTTTCTGTCCTTTAAAATATTTATAGCCTGATCAATAAATAAAAATGTTGCTAAAGAGAACTTCTAGGTTTTACCAACTGAATGTGAACAATTAGTAAAACAATTAATTGTTATACAGGGTGACACAGAATAACGGGAATTTTACAAATACATAGGGGTAGCCGTGAGGATATGGCAGCGATGCAGGATAGTGATCATGTGTGATAGTGAATCAGCCATTTCAGTCACAATATTCACAATGGTTCTATGGAATGCACAACAGCGTATGTTAGCCATACAAATGTTTTATAAAAACTGTGATAGTTCGAAAGCAACGCAGAAGGAGGGAGTTCTGGCAACAGGATGACCAAGAAGTGTTCGTACTGTAGGCCTCCTGCACAGAACATTAATGTTGTTCGTGAGTGTGGAGCCCACGGCATGGGGACGTTACAATCTTTTGTTACACCTGAAGTGAACGATTTTCTATACCTTAATGAGTCCTGGTTTCAGCAGGGTGGTACGACATTACACATTGAACGGCAATCAATGGAAGCTGTGTGCGAGCTGTTCGAGATCTCAAGATTTGGTAACATTTCTTTGCCCCCTAGATCACCAGATTTGTCCGTTTGTGAGTTTTTTGTGGGGGCTATCTCAAAAGTAAAGTGTACACGACTCGATCAACTACAGATGATGAGTTGAAAAATATAATTTTGGGTGTAATTCACAGTTTTCCAGCCGAGATGTTGCAGGGTTCAAAGAGAATCTTCAATTGCATATTTCAAGAATGCATTCGTACGGGAGGACGCTATCTTAATAACATAATTTTAAAGAAATGATACAAACCATTAATGTTTCTTAAATGGCAAGTTTTAATGTTTCAATTATCATAAATTACATGATCTTTATCCATCACTCTTAGTTTTTTTATTTTTTTTTTTTTTATTATTTATAAGTTCCTGTTATTCTGGGTCATTCGTTACTTGAAGTAAAAATAAGTAAAACAAGGAGTGTCTTAATTTAACCTACTAACCAATATTAATGCATTTGGCAAATTAGGCATTTCTAAAACTTACTGTTCATAATTCTGTAATACATTAACCTTTTGAGGTTGTTTTTCCACGAAAATAATCTAGTGAATAGGGCTTTTAGTTTGATAGTATAAAAAAGCTAAGCTACATACAAAAAAAAGTTATTTTGAAAAGTATGGAAATTACCAGGTTCTGCACCAGTATTTATCAGGTGTTTCACAATTTTATTAATACTAGGTTTCAAAAAAGACATCAAAGCATTAAATATGACTGTAGATTGTATCCTATGTTTTAATAAGATGGTAAAAATATAGTTTTAGTAAGTGAATATATATAATGATATGTTTTGAAAATTGAGCTAACCTAACGGGGTATGACTTTATACAGGCATGACTACTTTATACCATAATAATACTGCCATTTCAACTAAGCCCCAAAACAATTTACTTGAGTTTATAACACAGTTTCCAGTCCCAAAACAATTTATTTGAGTTTATAACACAGTTTTCAGTTCCAAAACAATTTATTTGAGTTTATAACACAGTTTCCAGTTCCAAAACAGTTTTGTTGAGTCAGTTATAAACTCGTAGAACGTATACTCAGAAAACACATTCACGTCTCATATATAATCAGGTGACCAAGCGTGTGAAGGCACCTTCGGGACCAATAGAGTGTAAACAGTCCTTTGGCTGTCAGCTAACTAGAGAGAATATCGTCCAACTGTCTAATATACTTCTAAATTTAAAAAAATTAGGTAGTAGTTTCTATCAACTTAAAAAATTATACAGTAAATTTTTACATGTAATTAATACTACAATTATGAAAGAGCGTTTACCATACATTTATAAAGTAATAAATTTAATTTAGACTTAGAAGTATCTTCTATCATTATTTTATTTCTGAGTTAAAGGAATATCAACAACTGACTGTATGCATGATGTACAGTGTTGCATGTCTCAATAGAGAATTCATTATAAGATTTCTATTACAACATGAAAATGTTTTTAATTGATTCATGAGATAACTAATTTGATGTCTTGAATATATATAATCTGTAATTACCTTTAGAAATGAGTACCTTTAGTAACAACATAAATACTATAAATAAATGATTGGAATTTTCTTGCTTTAAATTGATTGTACACTATATTTTTTCTTACATTAAAAACAAGGCCACTACATTTAACAATATAGTGTTAGTTTATCAACAGGTTAAATTTTTTTGAATTAGAAAAATGTAACATTTTTTAAATTCTACGTGGTTTCATTTTCACATTAGCTTATGCTGTTAGGTATTATTTTTCATAATGTACTATAAAGTCATAAATCATTTTTTTATAAATCTGTACTGCACAGATAAAATCAAATTGTTAGTACATAGAACTGAAGTTAAAAACAAAGATCATATGCAATAGAATAGTTCTAGTTAAATTTTCATTATTAAAAGGACATAAATTTTGATTTTACAACCAAACAGTATCAATAAAATAATCTGCATATTGTAATTTTTAAGAAATAAAAAACACTAAAAAAAATAAAATGAATAAAAGTACATATCTTTGGGTATTGCCACATTCCCACACACATTCAGAAAATTTAGTAAGAGAATATTCAGTTTCATATTGTCAATATTACGACCATATTTAGGTACTCCATAAGTACCTATTAGAGTATCACAAATTAAAAATTTATATTCAATATACTCTTAGTTATAAAAAAAAATCTTATCATAACGTGAAAATTATACATACAGCTTTTTAATCCCTCCATATTTTGTTATCGAGCTGAAATATATTTTTAATTTGACTTAATTTGGAGAGAAAGAGAAAACACCAGAAATCTTGTCTTAGAAAATTGTTCCAATAATCTGATTTATCTTCTTATCCAAATCTATGTATATTACTTTATAACCTAACCTAAAACAAAACACTTTCCTGGCATTTGTTTACTAAATACTAAATTAGTTTAATCAGAATTTTTGCAACACTAGAAATCATCATTACACTAACACTCAATCAGTTAAGGAGGAGATCGGCCTCTCCTTAAAAAAAAAAAAAAAAAAAAAAAAAAATCAGCGTTACTTGCTCCAAGAAGATTCTCATTGAGCAAGTTAGTTTTTAATAATACAGTATTTTTCATTGTGGATATATTATTTGTGTCTATGATTTTTTTAAACCACCCCTCCCTCCCTCCTTCCCAACCACTGAACCATTAAATATTAGCCCTCTTCTTGGTCAATGTGCCATTGTCTATGGTTAATAATGTAACAATGTTAACACTAATTATATTCGGAGATGTTTTTAAGATCATTATTACTAATATTTCACTGAAAAAGATTAAATGAAAAACTGATATAATCAGTGCTTAGTCCAATGCTTTATTTAATCTACCATGCAAGTCATTACTGGAACAAGAATGAGGTGTAGATTTACACAACCTCCTGAGCTCGGCCACGTGTACATGTGACTTGTCACATTGCTCAGACCGTAAATGTACCCTATTACCAAAGTAAAACAGATGTGTTATGTGGACAGAGGTCATGAATGATTCATAACGGCGACTGTCACAGATCTGATATTTCTGCACTAGCTGACATTATCCTCACTTTTCTGTAATTTAAATAGTCAACACATTGACAGATATAGAGGCTGTATAAACACTAAATTATTGTCCCTACCATTAAAACATTTTATATACAGTAGATATAATAAAACAGATGTTATTGTTACATCAGTTTTTATATTATTATAAATCTTATCCAAATTCACATTTCAAATGTATCTTTTTATAAGGAAAGTGAATTAAATGGATTTCAAAACATTAATCCAAAAGGTTGAATTTGTAGTATTAGACATTATTTTTGTTCTGTTAGAAATATGCACAATTTTACAAAATATTCACTTGTTTTCAGAATTGATAAAAATTATGAAATTCTAAAATATTTATATTTAATTTAAAAAGGACATTTTATTATATTTAAAGGTTTTTAATTGACAACTAAACATTTCATTTCAGATTGAAACAGTTAGATTGGAATAGTTGTCAGTCTCTTTGATACAAATTGTTAGCCGCAATCATGGAAAATAAATACGAAATACATCTAAAATCCATACTTGGGAAAGTTAATGATTTTTTTAACTGAATAAAAATTAAAAAAATCATTAACTTTTAATAAATAAAGTTAATACTCTAAAAAAGTAACTAATTGAAGTTAAAAGTTAGAATAAATGGAAACTATTAAAGTTAAATTATTAGAAAATTAACTGAAATTGAAAACTAAAAGTTAATTTTGGTACAGTAAAATATACATAAACAAATACTTAACCTGTATTATCTTTTATTATTTATAATATCTTAGATAAATATGCCTATTTATAGTACATTATTATACAATACTATTAATTAGACTATAGCAATTTCTACAGTAATTTTTGTTATATAACTGTCCAAAATCTTAAAAATTAAATACAGTATTTAATTTCTAAAATTATTAACAAAAACTGACATAAGTCTTTGAAATTAAAGTTTTACATTTTTAAGCTATACTTTAAAAAATAAATATTATAGGAAATTCACGATAGCAATACATTTTTTTTAATTGGCGCAGATAATAAGAAAGGCCAAATAATATCATGACATGTTGACTCCAGGTGATTTTTATCAGGCTGGAGATGATAAGGAAGGGTCACTCATAAGAAAGTATGGGCTGATTAGTGGTAAACAAAAACTGAACCAAATGTACTCACTCTATAAGTGAGTGAAAGCAGATCTATTCATACTATTTTCAATAAGCAATTACGTTTATTAGATGTTTAAGAATTTGCCGTTCTGAGTGCATGTTTTATTCTTACTGAAATAAGTTAATTAAAATTTATGAAAACTATCAACTATAATAAATAATTAATAATAAAAATACATTTATAAAAATGAAAATAATCAATGTAGACAGATAACAATCGCTCAGTCCAAAAATTTTTGTTGCATTATTATATTGTACATTGATAATATGTAAGTAAGTAAATGGATATAAAATAATTGTAAATTAACAACATAACGACAAAACTATTGAACTATTTGCGTGGTATCATATAATGGTATTGATTTTACCTAGTAAGCCCAATTTAAAATAAAGTAAACGTTTGAGGAAATTTTGGTTTGATTAACCATTTAAATGGGTTTTCCCGACTACTTTTGAACAGGACAATTTAGATATGTAATGATCACTTAATCAAGTATTGACAGCATTAACGTCAAAATGCAACTGATTTTCCTAATTAATTATACAGATAGATGGGTAAATAGGTAAAATTACAGTATTAGAGTTTATGAAAGATAAACAAGCTTAGGCCCAGTACGTTGATTTAAAACAAGATAGCTAAATGACTATCTCAACTTTATCCCTAAACATAAACTAGTCAAGTGAAATGATCACCTCAGGGACACAAGTCAATCCCACAACAATGGTATACTCGTTTGGTCCGCCTTTTTTTATTTATATGGCAGTAAAATGTGAGTAAAGGAGAGGGGGTGCGTCTTCAAAACAGTGACCTTGCTTGTCGGTGACGATTGGGGGATGAGGAAAACAATCGGTCTTTGACCTGAGTTTTAGATACTTTCTCCCCAGTCCACATTCCTCGGACCAAATGGCACCTTTTATCACATTTGAAACACTAACTTAGTTATTTTAACCGTTAGCCAAATGTTCAACTAGTTAAAGTTAGAAGTTACAAAACTAACGAATAAGTTAAAAAGTTAATAGAAAAAGTAACGATTAAATTTAATCGTTAATTATTTTTAATCGTTAATCCCAAGTATGCTAAAATCACACAAGCTTAGTATGGCGTAAAGTTCTATTGAGAACTAAAACTGGTTTAACGGTCTTATAGTTGGTGAAAAATGATTTTTCTGTAGATAAAATAAAATCAATCTGGCGAACTTAGCATATTTTAAAATTTAGGGTTAATGTTGATAGTATTCATGTTATTGTCAATGTTATATATTTATCTCCCAATTGTGTATGGTCAGTTTAATAATTGTATTCATATGATTCTTAATTAATTCTAATACATTATGTATTTTTGTATAGATAAATAATAATTGAATAACGTTAAACTTATTACGATTAAAAAAATTTTAGAAATTTTGTTTAGTGTTTATCTGCATTATTATTTGATGTATAGTTGTTGAATGTTCCCATTTATTTTATTGACTGATAAATTTGTTAACTTTTGGGGATACAATTTATTTTCATTTCATTTATACTTAAGGATTACATTTTTTAATGATTTATTGTCTAACCTGTTATATTTGAATAAATTTGCGATTAAAATTTGAACGTTGTTAAATTGTTACTTTGTATATCAATTTGATTTCATATTCTGTTATTAATTTATTACCTAAATTTATCATTTTAATTGTTTTATTTTAACAAACCTCTAAATAATAGTCTTATCCCTTCATATTCTATCAAGAATATGATGCATGTTTAAATATTACTCTATTGACTTCATGATAATGAAATTAATTTACAGAATTTGTATCGCAATAATTGTGAAGTGGAGAGCACTTGCAGCCACCATTATGGTTATTAATAGTGTATGAGGTGTGGTGTCAAGGTGTTTGCCAACCTTGTCAACATCATCATCTGTTACCTCTCCCCCTCCCCTAGACTCATCAGTTTACAGTTGCAAGGTTCCCAGACACCCTTGACCACATGAAGTGGGGGCACAAGTTCAACACAGGTCAATAATACCACATAAACCTTTTAAACATATAATTTTCTAAATGTATACACATGTTTGAGGGCTAGTTTTTTTACTAAAGCACATTCATTTCAAAATAAATAGTGAGTGTATAACCTTAAGATAAGGTTATCGTAGTAAAAATTATTTCCCTCAATTTTGTTTAAGACTTCAGCTAGTTAATTTGATTTATTTTACGACTGATAGCACAGATACACTAGCGTAAGCAATTTTTACAAATGAAAGCATTTTTACAGATGTTATAATTATTTTATTAACATTTTATGATAACTAAACATTTGTTTTTAAGTAAACTAAAACATATCATTATGCGTTTCAATAAAATTAACTGTACGCAGTAATGAACGTTAAATATTTAAATGTTGTAATTTGTTTGAATAATAATTATTTTTGTATGTGTCTAAACAATTTGATCAATAACTGAACGTTCAACTCATATAATTAGGGGTATTTATATTAAAACACCATCACTTGAAAAAACTTGATATATAAACTGAACACTTGCAAGTAAGTGTGTTGTATCATTTGTATGCATATAATACATCAGGCAATGGAAAACGTGTTTGGTAAGCTTACACAAGTTTAGGATAAATTTTCAGCAGGGTTACCAAGTATACAATCTGAAAATGCAACAAAGTATAATTGGGGAGAGGGGGGTGAAGAAAATGTGTTTTCTGGGGGGGGGGGGCGAAGAAAATGTGTTTTCTGCTTAAGAAGTACACTTTCAAGTTTTTTTTTTTTTTTTTTTTTTTTGAAAATGAGTTTTGTCACTTTATAATATTAACTATTTAAAATTTCTTATGATTTCTGGATCCCTATCCTTACTGAATTATTGAGAAGTTGATCATCTCAAACTGGCCACAGTTGCTATGTTTATTATGTTAAATATAAAGTTATGAACAAACTTATGTTTTTTATATTATTTGTTCATGTTACAGTATATCTCATGTATGGAAATATCCATTTATATACAGGAAAAATTACGTTCCCAAGTAAGTCAAATCGTTTAAGGGTCGTTTGCCAACCCTGATTTTCATAGGCCTGCGTTCCCGTTACGGCGCGTAAACGTGTTTCACTACACGTAACTTAGTATGACTCAACATAGCCCAACCGAACCTAACCAAATGTAACATAATCTAAACTAATTTAATCTGAAATAACATAAAATAACCTAATTTTAGTTAGCTTATTTCCAAAATTAACACATACGTATCGCACAGAAAATATTTTAAGAGTTATGGTCCTTTTAAAAACCCATTATGTAAATACAGAAATAGTAAATATTAAATTTAATATCCCAAAACAGTAGGCTGCCAGTGCTTAAGCCTTAACCTTCTATATAAGAGTGTGGGAATCAAACAAAATGGCGGTTACCACATCTTAAATGATCACCGGAAGTAGAGTCGGCCTGAGCGTGACCGGGGCCCGTGTCCGGGGGCTCTACAATGCAGATGACCTTGCGTGGGGTGAGTTGTATGATTATGTATGAGATAATGGTTTACGTAGTTCAATCAATTAGTCATACTGGTTATTGTGGTAAGTTCGACATTACTTTAAGAAGTGAAAAGAGGGATTGAGAGACAGAGATGAGTAGATGTTTCCAGTAGACATGTATGATGCACTATATACTATCACAGATAACTAAATTATCTGTGATACTATCTTTAAACTTGTTTGTTAAAAAATTTAATATTTACAATAGTGTTAAACTTATTGTTTTTATTTGCACTCAACATTCACTTTTAAAGTAGAACAATTACTTTCTGTAATTGACAGCGCATTTATTTAACCTAACTGCAGGTTAAATATAATTAAAATGTACGTCTTAAAAATTAATAAAATAACTTGTTTATGGCTTTTTAATTAGCTTGTTAATGCAAATAATTATTTTAACTATATGAGCATTATGTTCCAAAATGTTTACAAAATAATCTATTACGTAACAAGTACAATATTGAGCAAATTAAAAGTACAAGATTGTTAGATCACAATTATTTTCAGTGACTCTAAAATGTTGACATAACCAATTCCTGTGGATTTTTAAAATAAATATTCTATGAACAATAAAAAAAGGATGAGCAATTTCAATAATTTACATACCTATGATTGATTAAATAATAATAAGACTATTATTTAGTTAGTATTATTGAATATATTTTTGGAAAACATTTTTTAAATGTTATTTTCTGTAATTTTCTTGTGGTTTTTTTAACAAACTCACCTCATTACAACCCTCAGCCTCGCACATGGCTTCGGCAGCGAGCTGAGCAAACGAAGTGGGGACACCGGATGCGGAAATATAACGCGGGAAGAGCAGTAGGAAGCACCACAGCCAGGCCGACATCTCTGACGACACTGCCGGCTCCAGCTGTGGCCAGGGGTGCCAACATCATGACAAGAAACATTGACGATACATTCAAAGTGGAGTATCCGTGCAACTGACAGAATAAAGTGTAATGCAACTTTCAGTATAAAATTAATTTAATAGTAAAAATATACTTCCTATAAGAAACGGTGTACTATTTTAATTTGCAATTATTTTTCAATTATAAGAAAAAAAAACAACACGTAATTCTCCTATTTCCTCTTAGTTTGTGCTCTCTTTATAGAATCACTTTAATTAAAAAAAAAAAATATTTATTTATTCTGTTGATGGTTAATACCATAATTTAAACTAAATGGTACAATATATTATAAACAACAATTCAGATGTTATTAATAATGTTCATAAATTATTTTACCTCTACACTAACTGAAAGTGTAAAATACTATAGCTCAAGTTAGGCTGTATAATGTTATGACAAAATGTGATAAAGTAAAAATTATTGTAACGATTGATACCATGACTAACAAATTCTTTGCATAGTTAAAACATTTTCATTACTATAAAAATTGTATATGAAAATTAATCATAAACCAAATCATTATTTATATTATAGGACTATTGTTTACATATACTGTTAGTGTGTAGATATTGTTAGTGTCATTTGAGTAAGGTATTTCCAGATTTAGCATTTTTCTGAAATATGAAAAACTTGATGTATATTATAATTAAATGAAATGCCAACAAAACAATTGTATTAATATATAAATAAAAGAGGTATAAATATGAAGGTACCATAATATTTATACTTCCTTGTACGTATTTTGTAGTAAACTTGTGTTTTAAGAGATTTCCTTAATTTGTTTGTAATTTCCACCTAATTTTAATTTATTTATTTAGCATTTTTAACAATGCATTATTATAGCATGAAATATCAACTATAATAAAGAATTAATAATAAAAAACCTCTTAAAATAGCCTTCTAGTAACGGTTTGTAATTAATTATACTAATATTAATTTCGATAATTATTTCTAACGATATATTAATACGTTATTATCGATCCCATTTATCCAGTGGCAGGAGATTTATATACAACAACATGTTACAAAAAGTTAAACATTTTATTCTGCAATAATTGTATTCTTTTGTTTAATTTTAAGTTGTTATACTATTCAAATGAAGATTCACTAAACAGGCTTTTGACACTACCAAAGATAAAATTTGCAATGTTATCCAAAAGTTCTTTAAATATAAATGTGTAGCGAGTTTCAGTTAAATATTCCGATTAGTTAAAAATCGTATTTTAAGCGATTCGTACGGACTGATACAGATAGCTAGAAGCTACGTAGAAAGCACGGTTGAAAAGACACTTAAAGATTGTTCACTGAAGAAACTAAAAGTTTGTTTTTACGTTCGGAATACGCTGTTAAGGTTTTTTGTAGTGGTGCTGCCTTCTAGATTAGGTTGTTGGAGCGGTCGGTTGTAGTCATCAGCTGACAACGTGACTGACGGAGATTTCCAACATTTGTCAACACGACACAGAGTTTAGACAGGTATAACAGTCCTGTCGTCCTCAGCTGACAACGTGACTGACGGAGATTTCCAACATTTGTCAACACGACACAGAGTTTAGACAGGTATAACAGTCCTGTCGTCCTCAGTTATTACTTACTACCTTAGTTTAGACAGGTATAACAGTCCTGTCGTCCTCAGTTGTTACTTACTACCTTAGTTTAGACAGGTATAACAGTCCTGTCGTCCTCAGTTGTTACTTACTACCTTAGTTTAGACAGGTATAACAGTCCTGTCGTCCTCAGTTGTTACTTACTACCTTAGTTTAGACAGGTATAACAGTCCTGTCGTCCTCAGTTGTTACTTACTACCTTAGTTTAGACAGGTATAACAGTCCTGTCGTCCTCAGTTGTTACTTACTACCTTAGTTTAGACAGGTATAACAGTCCTGTCGTCCTCAGTTGTTACTTACTACCTTAGTTTAGACAGGTATAACAGTCCTGTCGTCCTCAGTTGTTACTTACTACCTTAGTTTAGACAGGTATAACAGTCCTGTCGTCCTCAGTTGTTACTTACAACCTTACTCTACATAAAAATAGTATCTAAGAGCAAATAAAATAATTTTGGTATCATAATAAAAATGAATAACTATATTATAGTCATAAACTAACATTTGTTCCAGATTGAAATTCTTGTCTTATTACAAAACATTTGCACAATAAAACATAAAAACTTCATTACTGTCACCGCAGAAATTATGTGTACCCTAGTTTGAAACTTATTTACTAGAAATCTAAGAGCCATATGAAAAATACAACCACACTATTGTTTCCTCGTTTAATTATATGTTACGTTTTTATAGTTGTTATCTTTGTTGGAACAAAAATACCGGAATTTTAACTAGTTATTATTTTTAAAAACCTTTTATAATGTATCGCATTTATATTTTAGTACGTGATTGAGAGGACTGTTTCGTAATAAGTTTTATACATTTCAGAATTTGAATTTTTCAATAAAGAAAGCTATCATCAATTTCTGAAATACAGCTTTTTTGCCTTCCAGAGGTCGTAACATTAATTACTTGGTCACGTTGTAACCCCTTATGAAACGAACTGATGAAATTTATAAGAATTTTTTTTCTTGTAGTGGTAAAATTCTGAAGTGAATAAAACTTATAATACAATTTAAAAAAGAATACGTAATAATGTTTAATTAAACGAGAAAATAATGGTGTGATTAGATTTTTCATAGGCCTCTTAGTTTCGTAGTAAACAACCTTCAAACTAGGGTACATATAATTTCTACGCCAACAGAATAAGAATAAGAATAAGAATAATTTTATTTCCTGCAAAAACATACTACAGATACAGTTCCAATTTAACATATATACAGGAATTTCTAACCATCGCTGCCAGTAAAGATGGTTAGTACACCAAAAATGTCTCTTTTACATCACTTTCTAGTGAGTCAGGCTCAATCAATGTTCATTTCATTCACACACGAGCGGCGTATCTGTGGCGATTGATATACTTAATATTTAACTGAACAACATGACATAATATAATTAAATCTGAACAAATCTTAGTATCAGTAATAAATAATTACAATAACAAGCATTTATTAATCTAACAAAAACATACAACTGAAATCTATATTTATAAAAGAGGATGTTTGTATATATGTATATATATATATATATTTGAAGTTTATGCGCTGCCAAACCATCCAACCGATCGCCATGAATCTTATGGATGTTGTCCTGTATACTCCCGAGAGGGTTTCTGTAAAGTTTGATGCAGATCCGTCCACAGGGTCCCGCCCCACAGGCTCCTAAAGATCCCATGTTATTCAAATGGAGAATCTGAATTGTTTACAAAAAACATATGTTTGTGTGGTTTAATGTAGTTTCACATGCCATAAGCAGATTGAAGTTCTCACAACAACAGTACTGTATATGTTTTGATTTATTGTAGTTCTACATTTCACCTTGAGAGTGAAGCACACGCTACTTTTACTTGATCAGGTGATCTGTATTTGGTGTTAACCTTTTTTCCTCGGTAATTAAAACATGTGGTGAAACGTGAAAATAAAAATTAATAATTATTTGTTTTGCAGTTTACTTTTTATGACATGCCTCCTAAAAAATCTAATATTGGTAGAAGAAGCAAAAATGCTCGAATTCTTTCACCTATTAGGTTCTAAATCAAACTCAATATTATGACCGGCGAAGCGGGCGGGTACAGCTAGTAACTTTTAAAAAACTACTGTAAAATATTTGTAAGGGTTTCAATATTGTCAAAAGTGAATAACCATTGTTTAATCCTTTTTGAAAAGTATTCACTAACATTACATTTCCTAAGATCAGTTGGTAACTGATTATATACTTTCGGTCCAACAAAGAGGAAACAGTTTTTAAAACAAGTTCTAACAATCTTAGGTTGTTAGAACTTGTCAAAACGTCAAAAGTTACGTTAGAACAGAAGTCAAAAGATGATACAAAATAAGTAAAATGTATACATTCACGTTATCTGATACAGTATTCTGTCATGAACACAGGTGTGGAATGTCAGCCACCACTTACATTATCACGGACGATAATTGTTATTAGAATGGAACGACACGTCCACACTAATGGACGCCGTTCTAATGTGTTCAACATTCATGTTATCTGATACAGTATTCTGTCATGAACACAGGTGTGGAATGTCAGCCACCACTTACGGACGGACATTATCACGGACGATAATTGTTATTACAATGGAACGACACGTCCACACTAATGGACGCCGTTCTAATGTGTTCAACATTCACGTTATCTGATACAGTATTCTGTCATGAACACAGGTGTGGAATGTCAGCCACCACTTACGGACGGACATTATCACGGACGATAATTGTTATTAGAATGGAACGACACGTCCACACTAATGGACGCCGTACTAATGTGTTCAACATTCACGTTATCTGATACAGTCTTCTGTCATGAACACAGGTGTGGAATGTCAGCCACCACTTACGGACGGACATTATCACGGACGATAATTGTTATTACAATGGAACGACACGTCCACACTAATGGACGCCGTTCTAATGTGTTCAACATTCATGTTATCTGATACAGTATTCTGTCATGAACACAGGTGTGGAATGTCAGCCACCACTTACGGACGGACATTATCACGGACGATAATTGTTATTAGAATGGAACGACACGTCCACACTAATGGACGCCGTTCTAATGTGTTCATAGAACATCGAGATAGAAAATCAAAGTTCTTATAAAAGATTCGAAAGTCTTATCGCTATAATATCAATTTACTATACAAATGAAAAGACGTTAGCTGTATGTTTTTGTATAATAAATACAAATGCATTTTGTAGGCTTCGTACAGAATCTCAGTCAGCAAATACGTACTGTAAAAATAAACTATCTATGGCAAATATCTCTCAATAAAGGGGATTCTTTTTTATTTAGTTTTTATTTATTCATAAGATGCCGATCGTCAAGATATGGGCGAATATGGATTTCGAATGAATGTAGATGAGCGAATGTAGTCATTGTTACAAACTTAGGCCGACTATTCCTTAGAATAGTCATTAATTAATGGCCCAATGACAAATGAACAGCCGGTGGTTATCCACACGCACATGGACTACACGTTCTAGTACAGTGGTATTGACCCATCCGCCCACCCATACATGTACAGTGGTATTCGATCCTTCTCAAAATGTGTTATGACTCTGATTGGGATCGAACTGAGAATATTTAGCTTATGATGCTGGGATTGAACCAACTACGATACCAACCAATTCGAAAACATACAGATGACATTTTTAATTTAAAATTATAAACCGTATTAAAACACTTTAAACAAAAATGTATGATGCTATCTGGTGTGTATTTATGTGGGAATTTGATATATTTTCGTGGTTAAAATTTAAAAAACGAGCTCCAATAGGTTGGCCGATAATCACCAGCTGTTCATTTGTCATTGGCTATTAATTAATTACAATTTCTAAGGGACGTTTACCCTCGGTTTGTAACAATAACTACATTTGCTCATCTACTCTCATCACACTCATTAGAGATCCATATTCACCCATCTCTTGACAATGGGCGTCTTAAGAATAAATAATACAAAATAAATGTGTTCAAGAGATCTAGAATGAACCCTTCAAACTACATACAATTTTACGCAACGTTCTTACATTCTCATCAATTTATATGCTTATTTCAGGCACTCTTTTAATCTCCATCTTTTCAAAGCTGGAGGTAGAAACTCAGATGAATTCTAACTAGACGCTTCTTAATTCGAATTTTGGAAATCAATTTCTAAAAAAAGCCCGTATTTCTAGAATTCAGTACCGGCTGGCATAATGTACGGCAGCTGAAATTTTTTTGAAGGTGTGCATGAAGTTGTTCGTTCAGGAGACAGCAAATTTAGATAATAAAAGTAAGCCAACAGCTCAAAAATGCATTTTGTTAAATACACATGATAATTATATTCATGACACTTAAACATTAAATTCTAGCCCTCAAAATAAATAATAAGAAAATAATAAAACCCCTCACCTTCATCATGTGACTTGATTTTCCTGAAGGAACTACATTTCTCTCAATAAACACAGAACTTTTGTCATGAAATCATCAAACCTAAGTCGATCTAGAGCTCAAATATGATTTATTAATAATATTTGGATGTGTTTTAATAATTACGTTTCATGATTTGCATTATAGTAGTTTTAAAAAGCATTGACATGTTTTTAAATAAGTCGAACTCTCGTAATTTGTAGGATCTTACAACAAATATATGTGCTTAATTTAGTGTATTGCTATCACATCCATTATCACATGAAATCAATGGTGTGCAATATATTTGGATACAACCCGTTACATATTCTTACATGTCATTGAATGCCCGAAATTGTATTTCTTTTGCGTAAAAATATTGTAAAAAAGATAAAATGAAACATTTCTCAAGTCTTCGAACGTTTAAGGGTACAGTTTTATTGTATGAATTAAGTAATTACTTTGCTTCATATAAAAAACACACACACAGAACTTTTAATTTAACAAACGACCATTAGATTGGCGTTTTGGATGTTATTTGTTACATAAATATAGTGTGGACGTATAGAATCGGCTTACTGATAAGGATTAAGGCGGCCTTTCTTAAACTGCTAGGCCACCACTGTAGAGTCGACAGCCAAATAGTGGCATACATCTTACCGTCAACGGTGTAAACATGTTCTATTTTAACTGTACGGTTCGCCTTTATTACTATTATGAGTTTTAGTGAACACTGTACGATTATTAAAGGTCCACTCTATTGGATCATAAGTAGATACTACGTTGTGTGCGTATGTGTGTTTTGAAATTTTAAATCAACAAGAATGACATTTAAATGTTTACACATTTAACAGAAAATTATTTTAAAAAATACGCACTCTAATTTTACTAAAAATTAACTTATAGTCCACTAAATTAGTTCTTCATCTATAAAAACAAACTTCAATTATTGCGATCCTTTATCATGACGGACCGAATCCTTGAAATATAAATCGGTGTTTTTGGGCGAATTGAGCGAAACGGCTCCCATTAATAATTATTACAAGTCGAAGATGTAATTATCTTTTTAGAATTCGATAGGCCGGCGTTTTCGACGTGATTTGAGTACACAAATGTACTGCAGACATTGCAGCATGTATATTGAAGGGACTCTTTGATATGTCTTGCATTCCAAGTCGAGAACATAAATCGTGACATATGAAATTAATCAATGATGTAATTCAGGATATGATCGGTAATCTGGATGTGAAAAATCCTTGTTGGAAAAATGCATCAGAGTTTTAATTAATTTTCACTGTGCATCAACTTTACACTTTATTACTCACAAGCCTACTAATGTATCGCATTTATAATTTAATATGTCGATGACAGAAATGTTTATATAAGTTTGATAAATTGCAGAATTTTAACTTTTCATGACACAAAAGTTCTCCTTCTTTTCTTGGCTTCAATAGCTCGTAAAATTAATGACTTTTTCACGTTGTAATCCTTATGACATTTATAGATAGGATACATTACTTTTATATGGGTAAGTAAATGGTGATTTTATGTTGAATTAAATCAATTTAAAGTAATGTATCGTAAATATAAATGTCATTAAGGATTACAACGTGAACAAGTATTCACTATACAATCTCTAAATGTCAAGAAAACGCTGTTTCAGGAAATTGATAAGAACTTTTTTTCTTAAAAAGTTAAAATTTTGAGATTTATAAAAATTAGAGAAAACACTTCTGTCAACCACAGTATATTAACGTAGTACAATAATGGGTTGATGCAGAGTGAAAACAGTTAAATTTTGTTCTAATTGCACAATCTGTTAAAGTTTTTATTGTGTGTAAATTTTCATATTCACATTTATTTAATTGTAAACATAAGTTTTTAAAATAGGGTTAGGTTATGGCTCCATGACCTTTTCTTACATTACCACGTCGGCACAGTCAAAGTGTACTACTTGATAACATTTAAACTAGTAAAAAGACATTGCGAGTACAACATTTTAAAATGCCACGTACAGTGGTAATGACCCCCCCCCCGCGCACCCAGACATATAGTGTTATTGCAAATTTTCTTGCATTTGTATTCCAACTAGGTTAACAATTATAAGCACATGTAATAGAAAAACTATTAAACAAAAAAACAATGGTATGGTTGGATTTTTATATGCCTTTAGAAAACCTATTAACTTGGATACACATAATTTCTGCGCTGACAGAGATAGCTTTAGAAGTCAAGTTTTTCAAGCAATAAAATTGATCAACATTTCATACATTTAATTTATTAGGTATTATAATTTTAGTTAAATATTTAATGTGTTAACTTAATGTAATAATTATAACTATTATAATTATAATAAAAAACTTTTAAAGATTTATAAACGGAAGTTATTTTTTTTTTTTTGTAATTCAATGGTACCGTACATGTCAGTTGAATATTTCAGATTTAAAGATTTAAAATACAGTATATATGGAGGCGTGAATCTGTGCTCGTGATCTTTGTTTATGGTTGTACTAGACACGTTCCAAAACTAAGGATTTCCAACTGATTATCAAATATAATGTAGAACAGTAGTTCTGAATCTTGGTTTTAGAATTAATTGTACTTAATCATGAATAGAATGTGATCATGTTTTAATTTTAGCCTTGATTATGTACACCATTGTGTAAGAAATCAATGGTTTTAGTGAATCAAAATTCTTTGCAAAAATTAACCCAGAAAATTGTATTGCTTAGTATTTGACTTGACTCAATTTAAATAATCAATAAGCTATTATAAGCTGTAAATCAAATCGACTCAGCTTTATTGTCAATGTTTTTAGGAATGCTTTGATTTAATCTCGCGTTCCTCGTCTCATCATAACCTATCTTTACAATGTCATGCGCACATCTAAACGCTTCATTATTACAATAGAACGAGGCTCTTAGCTAGTTTTCGTTCGAATACTGATAGGTGTAGTGAATCCATTTCACTCATCCGTCAGGTGTTATAATAGTGTATGATGTAGAAATTAACGCCATCTTTCTATTAACGACAAGTTATCTATCTAATTGACTTGTGTGCATAGATTATATGGTCCGTTACAGAGTGTAACTCTTACATGGCAGTTATTTCTACTTATCCATCCTCTGGGTGAACTCCTCCAGTGTTTAGTTCTGTTCCTTGAGTTCGGCGTGCTCTTCTTTAAGTGCCACGATGTTCCTATATTTTTACTAAACATGAAACACTTCAAACATGTTTGAATGACCTACAGATAATAATTCAAAATAATGTAACTACATTTAATTCAAGTATACTAATATTTTGACTAAATTTAAACTCGTTGGTTACTATGGTTTTACTTTGACTGTTATAAAATAAAACTTTAGAACCTTTCCCGTTAATTGGTTAGGTTATGTTAGGTTAACCTAAGTTATGGTTATGAATAAATGGAAAAGATCCAAACTTGATCATAACAGCTATCTGAAAATACACAAATAATTCAGGATTGAATTTATAAGTAGTAGTTTGACTAAATGAACTAAAATGTATTTTTTGTTTTTATGCATACAATTCATTCCTTTGATTGTGTACAGTATTTCACCTAAATATTGAATTGTAGGAATTATATTTGTTATTTTCATGGTATTTAAACAAGGCCAACATAATGAATTATACAACTAACATTTAATAAATACATAAATAATTGGAATAAGTCTTTCTAAAACATATAATATTTAAAAACTTTTATTAAATTCAACCTACAGGTTTTAATAGTTCAGAAATGTTGTAGAAATGTACGTTACAATAATGAATATTTAATTAACCCTCGATTTGTAACCAAATACATGTGGACAATTTGTATTTGATGATGAACTTGATGTAAGTTTTTATAAATTTATGAGGCCCAGTTGCCAACTGGAATGCTACATCAGGTGCAGTATGTCACAACTAAACTATGCATCTACTAAGATATGATTCCAATATGTGACCAACAAAACTGATTCCGTTGTCATTTAAAGTAAAAAATTTGTTTGGATTTGAATTGAAGCATATTATCATGCTATTAATTATTCCATAGGCCTGTGAAAATATGGAACAGGCAAACACTTTTCTTGATATGTTGTATTGTATTAATGTTATATTATATTAATCATCTACTAACTCATACCCAAACTTATTAAACAACAAAATTTAACCCAAATTCCAGTGACATTATTTATTTATTGCAGTTGAAATTATTCTCATGCTGACTTATTGATTTGATAGTAAATTATCTATTCTGTAATGGTACTCTTACTAAAAATCAGTGAGCTAAACTGTGTTCGTAATAATTGATCTAGTACGTATTATTATTAAAATCAGTCCTTTTAAACAATATTACCGGTACTGTTATCTTCATTGTTTGTAATGTATTTGCATACTTGTACATTAATTAGCTCAATTATAGCTCATGTTACACCTGGAGCTCGTTAGGTAGGGCGTTGCTAACTAATTACTTTCTAACTGAAGAGCTATCATAAAATCTGTCACATCTTACGCACAACCATCACTTACGTTTTCAGTTTTAATTAAGCTATAAAAAGTTAATAAACTTTAGAAGAACCTACAAAATACGCCAGTAAGTAAAGTAAGATGAATTCGTGTTACTTTAATTGTAGTAATGTAAAAAAATATATATTTAATAATATTTTATGACCTATAGTTAAAGTTAGGAATATATTTACAATCTTTTAAACACAGAGGATATGTAGTGACTGATAAAGTTATCATATTTTTGTCTTTGAATTCATCGAAGGAAGTATTACAATAGTAGATTTTAGAATGTGTTCCTTCCATAAAAAAATGTTTCAAATAATCCATTCCTGAAAAAAACAACCTATTTGGTGTTTAAAATTAGCACTAATTATATACACAACACTAAATTATAATTGATGTTAGTGACAAATTGAAAAATATTAAAATCTGATATATTTATGTAAAAGTTAAATTTGTTTGAATTATGCAATTAACTTTTTATATTGAGAATTACAGTTAAATTTTCAAAACAAACTAATTTACCATTGAAGTTTCAATCTATCAAATATGCAATAAGCAAACAAGTCTACTAAAACCGTCCAAATCACTGAGTTGGAATTAATTTCTTTCTTATGTAAAAACATGCTTTAACCCATTGGTGAGGAACCACGACCTGGGTTCATTCTGTGTTTAGCATTATTTAAATAGTGAATAAACGCACCAAACAATCAGTTAATTGTTGAGGGGCAACATTTTCACTAGAGAGTAGATTTATGAGCAGTGGCAAAAAGAAGAACTAAAGCCATATACTTAAAAATTGCAGCACAAAATTCTCCCGTTCAGAGCATTAGCAGTTTAGAACTGGTTTTTGCCAATGCCGCATCGCTCCTTGGTAGTCAAGTGGTTAAAATCGTCACCTCCTGTGGCCAGAGATCGAATTCCAGTCAAAAGGTGACTTGTGCAATTGCGTTAGAACCGTCCTTCCGCAGGTACGGGCCTAAATGGCCTGACAAGCCTCAGTACCAGTCACCGAACAGTTTTGCTCATTTTTAGCTTGTTATTTCAATACTTGCCCTTACAATATTTTATTTTAAAGTGATTACCACATCAATGAGCTGCCCCATTCATTTTTAATTTACATGTCAATTCGCTAACAAAACTTTTCCAAATTTTAAACACATTATTCACCTCAATTTTCAAAAAAGGTGACGCAACTAAAACAGATAACTACTAACAGATTTCAATCCTCTCTGCTTTGTCTATCGTTTCAAAAAAACTGTATTCCTTAATTTGAGGAAAATAATTGTTGTTATATCTCCTTGGCTTTTGGAAAAGTAAATAAAGTAAAAAGCAGTTTATGAACTTATAACTATCATCTTGAAAGAAATGTTTTGGGGTGACATGTTCTGTGATCTTTAAAATCACTAAACGTATTCCTCAAGAGTCAATTCTGAGACCATCCTGTTCCAATGGTCATGATGATTTTTTTGGCATTATTCCTATAAAAAACTTTGTTGGTTGGTTAAAAAGATTTTACAAAAAAAATTTTCATCCGTTTAAAATTCTTAATGACCTAGTTTGCATGCTTCAGTCACTGCTAAGGTATGAGGGTGTTTTTTACCCTGCCAAGTTTTTCAGGTTGTCTAGTGATTTGTATTATCGAGGTTCATTTTTGTAGGATAAACTGTATATTAATGTTATATTTGATTTTTTTGTAGATTAACTATAGAGTTGTTATTTTTCTTAAAGGATATTTGTTACTTTGATGAAAAATAGTAAAAATACTAAATGGATTTAGGACTGTTTGGTGACAAATAGTAAATAAACATATGAAATGAAGAACATTTCTTCTCTATTTATCAGTTTAAAACCAATAGCATCAGTATTAAAAATAATTAAAATGCATGAGGAATTTAAGTTTGCTACTACATTGGATTAAGACTACATAATATAAAATGTAATAAAACTGGTGACTAAAAATTAACTTAGTATTTTACCAAATAGATTTTTGAGAAATATTAATAATCTACTTTTTTACTGCCCACTAGATTAAGTAGCATAATGTTGATAATTTACGATGAAATCTTTTCAGAGAGAATACAAAAAAAGCTAACAAGGCTGACATGCCTGAGTACATTAGGTCTGCGCCAACTGAATGTACTCAGCTGGCGTAGGGCTGCATAATTTGTAGATGATGAATTATTAAAATGCACTTTTATCACAAATTCATGATGTTCATTTTAAATTTGTTCTATTTATATCAAATGTATCTTAATTATGAGCATAACAGTGATGCACCCTGTAGAATTTAATTCAAATATTGAGCAAAAATATTTGATATGACTCATTTTTAATGGCAATACTATCAACAAAACCTAAACATAACCAAACATATTTCTGTCAGAGTGATTGAAATTTTTTAATAACAATAAAAAAAAGCTAAAGAGAATTAATTCAATTTTCATCATTAAAATATTTAGATCTGGTATAATTTTGACGAAATTATTATGTCCGTTATAATTGATTTTATAAGCACATAGATTAGATTTTTAATTCAATGCAATGTTTAAAGTTAAGTTTCAAATTACCAGCTGTTTTATGGTCCATTGTGGAACGCTAGTGTAGTCCTATATAAATGTAATGCAGTTGAAACTAGCTATAGTATCAAACCTCACTAACTAATCAAACTACTAGCACAAATATTCCTAATACATGAGATATCTGTTTGCTAGTAATAATATAATCAAGGGTTTTATCAATCAGTAATTTCTTAAATAGACCTTACTTAATGTGGCTATACTAGCATTATATACTGTTTTATATATATTTTAAGAAAGATGTAAGGAAATTAAAGATGTAAGAAAAATTATTATCTCAAATCATTCTAGATCTGCTTTAATTTCACAAATAAAAACAATATATACATGATTAATTTCAACCTTTTCTAAATGTTTACATAAATATGTCTGTGTATAATTTATTTTAGCATTGACCAAAGAAACAAATATACTACTCAAGATAATACATTTGCTGTAGATTCATGCATGGGCTGCTATCTAACGGTTATTGGTTTAAAATAAGAGCTCAGATGACTACTTGGCATTCTATTACCTCGGCTGTTAGTCAGTGTGCTGGAGGGAGACAGATGAAAATGACAATCAACATTAATTATGTTGATATTAAAATAGTTGAAATTCCATAAGTATTATAGGTGTTGAAGTGACCAGATATGGTGATTAGAAGCTGACTAATCATTGCACCAAAGGAAATGCCCAAGTCCGCATAAATTTACCATAACAACACAAGTCTCTACTTGCATGCATGACCTTCATGAATAACCAAATACAACATTACCTGGTAAGGAAATGGACACTACAGATCTTAAGATCAAATAAACACAACAAAACATGCAAATCTACAAGAAAAGTCACGAGGGAACTTATAAGTAAGGTTAAGTATCAAAATGACCTTTAATATAATGCCATGTCCCAAAGAAAAGATAAGGTATAAATTGAAGTTTAGATCAAACACAAGCAAATAATTTTTATAATTGTAATCCTAAGACCAAAAATTGGAATCGAAAGTAAAAAATTATAAAATAATAATAATGCATATGTATTGGATTTTTCTAACAAATTTTAATGACTAAGAAGATTTAAAAAGTAGCTTCCAAAATAAAAACCATTCTGTAGTTATGAATAGTCTAGTAAGACTTTAATTATTTATCATACAAACAGATGTTTATGTTTTTTTTTGTTCTTTCCTTACATTAATATTATGCAAACTAAGTACCTTGGCCTAGCAACTATTCTGATTGTGACTAAACAAAAATCTGTCCCATATGGATCCGATTAAAATAAAAGCTGCATATTTCTTCAATCAGGTTGACACCGAGAGCATCTCCAAGTTTTAAAATTGGTCTGTAGCAGATATTTCCTGTTAATTTCATATTTATAGAATTTTGCTGGAATAGTAGTGCATCGGCATTGGAACTATTTTTTGCCAATGCGCCACATTTTCAAACCAATGTTATTTATAGTGACCTTGTTAGTCAACAGTAATAGGAGTCAGTGATCCAGCTGAATAGTAAAAGCCATAGCCTACATTTTAGAATTATTCCATCAATTTAATTTGAAGAATCTATTTAATACATAGTTCTTATAAAAGTCTAGACAGCATCTAGTACGTATCGACAATTGAAAAGTCGACAACCTCACCAACCATTTAAAACCTTAACCTTGAACTACAGCGCATACGGATCTAATGATATTCGGATTGGTTTTCTGCCACATTGATCCAGAAAAGGCTTGCTGCAGTGCCCTTTTCATAGACTAGCTGCATGTTCCGCATAGTTCATGCGATGGCAGCTAGTCACACTGTATGTTTTTGACAGTTTGTAAAACTTGTTGTGATACATATTATATAATCATTTATTATCATAATATTCACTATACTGTCACACGCTACCAGGGTTAGGGTGTAACAGGGGTTTGCTCCTTCCAAGAGCGGACTCGCTTGACTGGCAGTCTTTTGGGTTGTTCGACATCTGTGTAGAGGTGTGCTTCGTGGAAAACTCAAAAATGGACCAGACTCTTCGTAGAAGCTTTTATTCTACAAAAACACCCTATCACTAACTACCACCCTCTTACAGAACTTCCCTATCTCACACTCGCCACCCTCGTCCGTCCTGACCACCCGACACAACGCCAGACTGACCGTACCGCCAGCTCACGTGCAACCCTGTCTTCTTTGTGCTGCACCTCGGACTCTGACTCCAACTGCTGATCGCCGCTGTGCTGAACCATTGTCTCCCCCACTCTCATTAAACAATACGATGGGAAGGGGCACCCACCGTAACAATACTGTCGCTGACTAAGTGTGCACTTATGGCATTCCAACGAAGTTCTTTATCATTTAAAAAAATCCTATTAAAACAAAACTATTTGGAAAGAAAGTTTTAAATGTTTCCAAACCCTAAAACCATTAAATTATTGTACCCTAACAATCTAGTGCACAATATGCAACAATTCATACACACAAGTTGTACTTCTAATACAGCATTAAAAATATGTTAATTACAATAACAATAAATTTAATTATATTGTTGTTAAGAAATTAATAAGTGATTTAATTGTTAATTAAATCATAGGGTTTTTGAAAGGACTCAATTATTGAAGAAAAATTTAATACAATCCCAAATAATTAGATTGTGATATTCTGGCAGATAAGCGCATCTAAAATTAAACATATAAAACCAATTCAGTTTATTTTAATTTTTACTACTTTTGGTGCTGTCACTGTACATCATTTTCTTCTTACTTCAAAGCATAACCATTTTATTCTTAGAATATTTTATCAGTATATTTGAAAATGAACTTAAACAATTTGTAGTTTCTGTCCTTTAATCTAAGCCACACATTTCACAGTTATTTAAGCTATCTAAAACTAAAAATCCTAAAATTGTACTAATTAAGGTTTCTTTTTGGCCTTTGACTAACAAAAACTTAAGTTTCGAAATGTTCTGTCTTTACTAATTGGCACCTTAAATGCCGTTTTAATTAATTGCATCAGAAAATCAGAAAGATACTTCAAGGACCCTCTTTTAATTACACCAAAATAATAATTTTGGTTCTGTGGCCAAATTGACGATGGAACGTCTGCACCATAAATAGAAATTTCATTGTAGTTAGCTGAGTGGAGTTTTATTAAGCTTAAAGTCTTAAGTTTTTTTTGTGGATCTAATACTTGTTTTACTGAAATGTGATAGCATGCACCGCTCATTTGGCGATACTGCCCAAAACGAGCCTCTAAATATATGACTATGTAAGTCTTCTTTGAGAAAAGCAATAATTAGTAATAAAATACTAACTGTAGTATGTATCAAGGCAGTGTGTGTTTAATTTGCATTACAGTACCGGGAGACCGAGCTTCACTCAGTTGAATTTTGCAAACTGAAGAGGTAGCATCCATATTTCCCAGAGGATCCTGAGGATCGTTTGTTGTTGCTCTCTCTTTTAGGTTATTAATAAAATTTAGTTTCAGAGGTCTTCCGCGTTTACCTTTAGCCCCTTTGTGGAACTCGACCTGCAGCTTCGTGAGGGAGCTTGGTCTGCGGCCTTGCTAAGACGCTCTGCAACAGGCTTCTTTGTGGAACTTGGCCTACAGCCTAACGGGGGAAAGTTAGGCCTGCGTCCTCACTAAGGCGCTCTGCTACAGTCATATTTGTGGATCTAGGCTTGTCTCTTTATGAGGAAGATCGGCCTACGTCCTCGCCATGATTCAGTATGACCATGAATTTTTATTTTTGGAGCAGTGGAGCCCATAAACACAGTCCTTTCTAAAATCTGATATTATATTAGTAATTAAGAGAAGAAATTGTTGCCCCACTACTGACCAGACCAAACAATTAAAAATCCTTGGGAGCCAAAAATATTTCGTCCGGATGCTGCTTGTTTTAGACAATAAGATAATAAATAGGTAATTTAATGATTAATTATTAAAATAAATAGAAATAGGATATAAATACAATAATTAATAAGGAACAAAAAGAAAAACAGTGATAGTGAAAATTCTTTGTCCAAACTTATATACAATCTGACAAAGTATATAAGTTGGAATTAACACAAACACGTTCAAAAAATAGTAAAATATTAAATAATTCCACCACATATTGACAAGTAAGTAAACAAAACACACATGATCTTCTAAACAGTAAATTGTTAAATAATTCCCACACAGGACATCTAGGAGCCTCTGGAGCAGAAATCAGAATTTTCCCAGGGTTGAGACCAGTGCCAATCAATTTCTAGCGGTCTGAAACCACCCAAAATTTAAAATCCTTGGAGCCAAAAATAATTTTTTACAGATGATTGTTTTATATAATAATATTCATTTATTTACAGCAGTGTTAACCAGTTATTTAATGGTTAGCTTCCCCCATCTTATTTACAGTTTTTTCTCGTGTACAGGAAAATTATCGTTTTCAAGCCATTTTAGGAAATGAGTTAAAAATATGAAGTTACTGTCTTCTGTACTCTATAAAGGTTTCATCTTATCATATTTGAATTTAATCCACTTAATTGATGTTTAGCATTAACAAACTCCCACCAATTTAAAATTATATCTAAGAAGTTGGAGACCCCTGAAGTATCAGAGTGGAAACTTGAGGCCAAGGTTGCTATACAACAAGTTGTCACATTCTCATATGGTCTATAAGCCAAGTTGTGACATCATAGGGAGACCTCCAACCACAGAGTACGTGTACTACTTACTAAAAACCATTACTGTATTGTAAGAATACGAATAAGAAGAATAAGAATTGTTTTATTTCCATAACCATACAGTGTACAATAATGAACTGACACATTTTTCACATAATTCGATATACCAAAAAACAACAACAAAATTGAGCATAATTCAACAGTTCATCTTAAACTTAGAATGGAATTAATTAATCTACATACATAACTTGACATGAAGATAAATAGAATAAATAGAGTTACATAACTGTCTGTAAGGTACAATAAGATATTTAGGTGCTCATATAAATGAAAATTATGTCTAACAATAATGCCTAAAAATTATGGTTTAGAAATTTAGGACCTCAGAGGTCATAAAGACCTGTTTTGAGGTTCCCTCAATAATTAGAACAAAAATATTATCAGTACTCATTTTTCCTTAATTTCCATGTGCTGCAATTCACAAAATATATAAAAATTTACTTTTGTTTATGTTGACTAATATAATATTACTAATATAATATTTTATTTGTTATTTATGTTTATTTAATTTTTATTTTTTTTTATTTTTATTTAATCCCCTTAAATTCAGAAAATCTTTTAATTCTTTTAATTAGTGTATTGTAGAAAATGCCATATTTTCTATGTCATCTTGCAAAAAAAGCCAAGCCTTAAGTTCTTTTTTAAATCTTTTCTCATTTGTTATCTTTTTAAGAGTTTCTGGTATTATATTAAACATTTTTGGTGCTATATAAAAGTAGGTTCTCTGGAAAAAAGTCAAGAAAGGTTTTGGTGTATGTAATTGGTTTGGCCTTCTTAATCTAGATCGATAAGTACCTTCACTACTGGGCAAATTCCCACTCTTCCTATAAAACATTATTAATACCTTATATATAAACAAGTATCTTAGTGGCAATATGTTTGTGCGGCAGAAGAGAGGAAAGGATGGTTCAAATCTATTTTTTCCCAAAATGATTCTTATAAGCTGTTTTTGTTGAATGACGATTGGATAGATATTAGAATAGTATGAGCTTCCCCAACAAACAATACCATATTCCATCCTACTATTAACTAAGGAAAAATACACTGTTCGTAGAACATCTACTGGACACATGTCTCTAATATAATACATAAGTCTAATTTGAGAGTTAAATTTTGATTTTAGATATTTTATATGTTTTTTCCAATTCAACTCTTGATCCAAAATAATACCAAGATACTTAGTTTCATTACTCTTACAGACTTTCACACATTTATCATCACAAAAACATTCATTAGTCAGACATTCTAAACACGGATATTTTATGGTGTTGTGAGAACCAGCATGATGCCTCAATGAAAAGTTGATATAGACAGTTTTTTCTGGGCTCAGTATAAGTTTATTTTGTGTAAACCACCATCTCAACGATTTTAAATCCTGACTAATTTGAAATTCAACTTCATCCCAATTATTTCCCAAATAGCAGAATGCTGTATCATCAGCAAAAGATGTGATCCATCCATTCATACGGGCAAGACATAGATCATTTATGTAAATCAAAAACAGAATTGATCCCAACACCGAACCCTGCGGAACACCGTATTTAATTATACCCATATCACTAAAAGTGTTATGAATTCTTACACATTGTTTCCTTTGAGTTAGATAACTCCTAAACCACTTAAAACTATTTCCTCTAATTCCACTATTATATATCTTATTTAATAATATTTCATGATTTACGGTGTCAAAAGCTTTTTTTATATCAATGAAAAGCCCACTAACCTTTTTTCCAGCATTAATATTACTTGTGACTTGCTCCATGAAATTCAAGAGAGCACTTTCAGTACTGATTCCAGTCTGAAAGCCAAACTGATTTTTTGAAAAAAAATTTGTTTTATTAAAAAAACTCATTAATTTTTGCTTCATAATTTTTTCTACGATTTTTGAGAAGGTCGATAATAAGGATATTGGCCTATAATTATTACAGTCCAATTTAGAACCTTTTTTATGAACTGGTATTACTACCGCTTCTTTAAGTTTGTCTGGAAACACGCCTGTTGAAAAACTTAGATTTATTACATGTGTTAGAATCTCAGCAATACTATGACCAATGTTTTTTACTAGTGTAGAGCTAATACCATCGATTCCAGGGGCTTTACCATTCTTTAAACTTTGTATACATCTCATCACCTCCTCTGTAGAAACATACTGCATAAATAGAGACGAGGCCTTATTTTTCAAGCAAAATTTTTCTTTATAAATTAGGTTTTCAAAATTGTCTGGCTTAACTTCTGTTATAGATAGATCATTAACAACATTCAAGAAAAAATTATTAAAAGTATTGACAACAGATATACTGTCGCTTACAATATTATCACCTTCCTTTATTTTATAGATATCAGGACAGTCCCTTTTATTCCCAGTAATATTATTTAAAACCCTCCATGTCCTTTTTGGATCTTTTGAGGAGCTATTAAATATGTCCCTATAGTAAGAATCTCTTATTTTTTTAATTTCATATTCCAGCCTTTTTTTATAAATTAAATAGTAGTTTCTGAGTTTGACATTGGTGGGGTGTTTTTTACATTTAATAAAAAGCGAGTTTCTCTTTTTAATTTTCTTGCATATAACTAAATTAATCCATGGTTTTAATTTTTTAACTTTAAATTCTACCTTTTTTTTTAACTTTACAAGAGTTTATGTTACCTTGCAGAATGCTATAAAAATAATTAAAAGATTCAGAGGCATCCTGACCCACATATACAGTAGACCAGTCCTGATTACTTAGCCTAAGGTTCAACATATCATAGTCCAAAGTACAGTATTCCAATCCACTGTTATCAGAACCATCATCTGTTTCAACTTGTCTTATCTCCAGGCAAACAGCAGTCATGCAATGATCTGTTATGTTTGTCTGCAGGACAGCTGATTCAATATTACTTATACAAGAGAATCTTAATCTAGCATACATATGATCTAAACATGTCCCTGTTTTGTTTGCAAATCTAGTAGGTTCATTAATTAAAGATTGGAAACCATTTCCTGACATACACAGACTTAATTTATCTGTACAAATATCATCTAATAATAAATTTATATTTAAATCTCCTACAATTAAATAATTAACTTTATTTTTAAATATCTTATTATTTTCTATGCTTCTTTGCAATTCATCGACAAAGGTTTCTTTTTGAGAGATATGCCATCTATATATGGCTAATAAAATAAAATCACATCCAAATGCATTAAAACTTAACCCCAAAATATCTGCTGTGGTAAAGTCTAATTCAAAACAATCAGAACTATTTATAGATAGGTCACTGCAATAAACTGCAACTCCTTTTGCCCTATATTGCTCATTACATTTTGCATATAACTTATAATTTGGCAACTGAAAAAAATTTATTTCATCACTAGATATCCAAATTTCTGTCAGAACAATAACATCAGGTAAAATTTTCCATGTAGACATTTCTGCTATAAATTGGTCAAAATTTGCTCGCATACTCCTGATGTTCTGCTGTAATATAATGATTTGTTTATTTCCTGAGCTAAAAATACTTAATAGATCATTTTCCATGTGAATTCTCTCAGATATAAAAGGACAATATTAACTATACCTAGATCATAAACACAATAATAAATAAACAGTAGACAATACAACAAATATCACAATAAATAAACGCTAATAAAAACACCAATAAACAGTAGAAGTACAGAACAAATAATACATATATATCAGGTAAACTTATTATCAATATTATTATTAATAACCTAATATAATAAATCAACTAATATTATCTAATACCATAATAATTATTTATAATATAATATAATAATATTTTTTATAATTATAATCAATTTACATTATAATAAACTTATTATCAATATTGGATTGTTAAATTCTCCAGCCATTCATATACAAAATTAGCATCATTACAATTATATGACGAAGTAACAGTTCTCCACAGTCCACTATCATTATTTCTGGAAAAACAAAATCCAACAAAAGTGCAAATAGTGATAAGAAAAAAGTCAGATTCCTAAAGCTTACCCAGTTCAGATGTATTTCGTACTTGTATCACAGGAGCCTTGTCTTCTTTCCTCATGTAAATATTTCCACTTCGGACCCATAAGTACTTGTATCCTTTTTCACGCTTTACTTCTCTTGCTTGTGCAAATACTTTCCTTCTACTCGGACATAGAGCTTCATTTATGTATATCAAGGAGTCCATAGGAAGACCCATGTGTCTCGTTGACAAATTTCTCTTGACCCGTCTCTTTCTTAATACTTCCTCGGCATCCAACCTTCGGACAAACTTAACAATAATTCCTGCTGGCCGATGATCCTCCTTTCTCTTCTTAAGCCTGTGACATACATCTATCATATTATTCTCAATAACGATATCGAGTGCCTTACCTACTTGCTTAACTGTTTCAATTATATTCTCGTTTTTATCATCAGGCACTCCCTGAATTTCCAAACAATTCCTTCTAGAATATTGTTCACTCTCAACCAGTCTTTCCTCCATATCACATATTTTTAATTTTAGGCTAGCATTTTCCTCACGCAGTTTACTTAGTTCCCCAGTGAATAGTTTCATCTCTTCTGCTTGTTGTCTCATTAGGCAAGTACTTTCATCAAGCTTCTCATTTAAAGCTTCATAGGACACATTGAAATCCTTAAGAGAGTTTTTTTGTTCCTCTCTCATTTCCTGCAAAAGCTGCATGACATCACTTAGAGATAGATTACCTTCATCAATTTTAGATTCCATTTTCATACTCCTTCTTCTCTCCGTAGAACATGGTTGGCATCTCCAGACAATTCCCTCTTCATATAGACAATCAATATCAGCTTTACTCATTTTACAGCAAGCTAAATGAAAGGATTTTTCACATTCTGCACATTTCACTTTCTGTTGCTTAGTTGAAAATACTTTTAGACAAATTCCACAGTTACTAGACATTTTTAGAATGTTTCAATAAAAAATAAATTTATTACTAAAATAATATTTAATTCTTTAAATATTATTTTATATTTAAATAATTAGGTACCTTCAATAACAAAAACACTTCACTCTGGGGATCACTGCAAACATAAATACTTTCACTTATTTTACAACAATTCACTTTGACAATTATTTTAAAATCAAAACTTCCATGCAAAGCACAACAATCTGCAACATGTCAACTGATATCATTGGAGCACTGATAAGAACAACCTTGCCAGACGGGTGCTGGCTCACTTGTTTTCAAGATTATCTAAGAATTATTTAAATTTCTGTTATTTTAACATTAATTTAAAGCAGCAAATTATCTTTTTTCATGTGTTGCTGAGTTATACTTAATTAGTAACTACTAAATAATATCAATATTAAAATTTAGTCACATGAATTAACTATTCAAAACAAAACCATCTTCAAAATTAAACAACGCAGACTGAAGTGCCATCGATAGTATGAATATAAGATGTTTTACATTGTTGCGGTTTGTTTTGTTTACAGCAGTGAAGGTAGAAAAAATACAGCTGAGGCCTCCCTATGACGTAAATGTTACCTGCGTGATTCGAATGCGTACTTGTATAAGGCAACCCCTTTTATATGAATTTTGGCTTGAGACTAGGTTTTATAACCCTTCAACGTTCCTTTTTTTAAGTTCAATTTTTATATGTCCAGTTTTTTTGTTATTGTTTGTTATGTCCAGTTATTTACATGGTTTTGAATGTACTTTACTTAATGTAATCATAAAAATACAGCCAATTCAAAGTAAATTGTAAAAACGTGTCCTCCTCTTATCAGTAAAAATTAGCAAACCTCATTGCTAATAATACCATGTAATTGTAATAGAAACACTGATCCCGTCAACTTCCTCCCTCCATGCTGGACTCCCTTTATTTAAGGTTGGTGCTACACCACACCATGCCCCTACACAGTTGCACGGTAAAAAGTACCAGCTTGAGCTGGATTCAAACTGACGATCGTCAGCGCTGTACCTGGTCACAGTACAATGCCTTAGACTGCTTGTCTGTTTCAACACCGATGGTATTATTGCGTTAATAGACCATGACGTACTGTGTAAGTCAAAACACGTTGAAGGGTGGGGTACCACTACCACTCTACGAGTATGGGTGCGCCATTACCACCGTACATGTATGGGTGGGTGAAGTGGTAAAGGCCCACTCACATACCCATACTCATACAGTGGTGATGGTACCCCACCATTCGACGTGTTTTGACTTACACAGTACGTCATGGTCTATTAAAGTCTGTGCAGTGGCATTGACTCTTTTTGATAAACTTTTTAAACGTTAATTTGATTTGTTCCTGCAAAAACAAACGGATATATATCCGTTTGTTAAGAATGTTCTGAAAGTAGCGCTTCAAAATGATTCATTTACAGATTTCTTGTGGCTTACACAGGTCACTTGAATATTAAGCTGATTGTTATTTTCTGTTAAATAATCAATCAACAGTTTTAGTTTTTTCCATGAATTAATTTTATTTACCCGAGAAAATATCTCTACCACTTTAGGATTGTCGTTAATTACGATTCCATCTTTAAACAAGATAAAATTTAAAGCATTGTCAATAACTAATGTTGTTGAAATGTGTCCTTGATTACCAGTTTGGTTAACGACAAAAAAATAAAAATTATCTTGAGATTCAATAGTGTTGAATCTCTGGATAATTGTAGGTTCTGTGTTAAATTTGGCCACATGAGTTATATTCTTTCTTAATTTTAAGTAAGTCAATAATAGTCTCTAATACCTGCACTCTCTTTTGTTAGTTTAGTTGGATGAGTTCTCAGCTAACTAGGATCCCTTCTTTGAGGTGGCAGGTTGTTGGTTTTATATATATATATAGTGGCAGGTTGATCTGCAAATATAGTTTGAACAGCACCATCTGCTAATTAAACTCTATATGTTTGATAGTTAAAAGCCTTCCGTCAGGCCTCCGGACTATATCTTCCCGCAAAAAAAGTTCATAAAAATAAGCCTTCCGTCAGGCCTCTGGACTATATCATCCCGCAAAAAAAGTTCATAAAAATGATTGACACAAACAACAGAGTGCTTACAAGGAGAATAATCCTCCCTGTGGACATCTTGTAACTATTTATACATAGCTTTTGCGGATGATACAGCTCTGACATACTTTGCTGACACAAACGAATCATTATTTATTAAAATGCAATCTGATATTAAGGTAATACGATATTGGATGAATAAACATTACTTAACATTGAGTGAAAAAAGTAAATACATGATATTTAATTTAAGAGGAGATAACAAAAATGAAAAGATATTAAAGTACCATGATATTAACTGCAATTTAAATTCAAACTGTCATTGTATAGAAGTAAAGGAAGTTAAACATTATAAATATTTAGGCATTGTAATAGATAGTAAATTGAATTGGACATTTCATATAGATGACCTAAGAAAAAAATTGCTGAATGCTGCAAGGAAAATGAATCTTTTAAGAAATCTTTGTCACCTGGAAATAATGAGAATGGTTTATTTTGCAACGGTAGAATCTCAAATAGCATATGGACTCAGTTGCTGGGGAGGCACATATGTAACTAACTTGAGACCAGTTTTAAATTTACAGAAAAGAATTGTCAGAGTAATGATGCATAGAAATATATTTGAACATACTGAACCACTTTTTAAACAATTAAACATTCTACCAGTAAGAATGCTTTATGTTTATAAGCTTCTAAGAAATCAGTTTAATGTACAACAGAAAATACAGTTAATACAGAATATAATCGTATGGACCTTAGGAATCCTAGAGTAGTTACAGTGCCACAGCCTAACCTGACATTGTTCCAGAAATGCTTTTCTTTCAATGCTCCTAGAATTTTTAATGTACTACCTGTGGAAATAAAAAATTCTACTTCTAGGACAAAATTTAAAAAAATGGTTAAGAAATGGCTTGTGTCTTGCCACAATATTGAAAACATATTGGCTTAGTTTGCGTATAATTAATTTGTTTATTAAATCTACTTTCCTAATTCATAGTGGTAACAAATATTTCATATACTAAATTTACTAAAATTCTAATATTGCTTGAAAAATGTAGAACAAATTTTGTATGTATTTTTTGTCTTATTAATATTGAATCTGAATTTCAGTCAGCTCGCTACCTTTAGTTTTAGTTTATTTAAGTAATAGCAACCCCAAAACAGTTTTTAATCTGCGGTGCTTATTTATTTTACCAAAAGTTGTAATTTCCATGTAGATATTTGCTTATTTTTTTGTTTGTTGATAGATAATAAATTGTATAAACAATCAAATTATACCTTCCAGTTGTATTTGAACAATTTGTATATGTACAAAGAAATGGTAAAATAAATTATTTTTTGATTTGATTTTTGGGATTGCTTAGTCTTTGAAAATTGAAAAGCTGAAATGTTACTGTCTTTATGGTTGGAAGTACAGCACAAAACGCAATATGATCATGGCGTGACTGTTATTTTAAACTATGGAAATTGAAAAGCTGATATTACTGTCTTTATTATTAGTATATTAGAGAGATAGGACATCAGCAAACTTACCTTAAAAGACAAGTTCACTAACATCAGAGTAGTAGTCACAAACACAAAATCTCACAAATTTTCAACACCACTGGCATTTTCTTCAGGTGAGTAGAGGGAGAGCTCTTCAGGTGAGTAGAGGGAGAAACCTGAAGAAAATGCCAGTGGTGTTGAAAATTTGTGAGATTTTGTGTATTTTGTGTTTGTGACTACTACTCTGATGTTAGTGAACTTGTCTTTTAAGGTAAGTTTGCTGATGTCCTATCTCTCTAATATACTAATTCCTGGCCTAGTGCCCTTTAACCTAACCTAAAATTGTCTTTATTATTAGAAATATAACCTGTAACACAACATAAACGTGATACTACTAAAATAAACAAACTATTTTCAATTAAGTACTGATAGGAATATTTACATTTCATGTACATATTTTCACAGTCCAAAACTAATACTAAATAACTCTTTTTGGTGTAAATAATCCAACAAATTAAACAATAAGAGGACAATGATGATTCTGAGTGGGAGGGGACAGACACAACATGAATGGATAGATCATGTTTCTATCTGGATAGGTTCTGTGACATAGCGCATGAAATGGTGGGGGAACCTTGACCCCTGTAATGTAGTAAGGCTTTAGTCAAGATCAATCTGAATGTTTTTTATTATTTTTTATAATTATCTTTATTTGTATTATATTTTATTTACAATATGGACAGTTAACTTAACCTACAATTTTATCTAGGTTCTACTACAGTTCCACTAATCTACTCAAAAATATCATTTGACAAGGCACATAATGTCTTACACTGTAGAGAACCCATTCAGTTGTGATCAATGCCCTTATAGATCTACTCAAAAGAAAAATTTGACTAGACATATTGTCTCAGACTGAAGAAAACCCATTTAGTTGTAACCAACGCCCTTATAAAGTTATTACAAGGAACATTTTATTTTGTTCACAAGATCTCTAATCATTCTTGGAAGCTCAACTAGTTTTAGATAACTTCATTTCTCTTATTTACTAAGTCAGTTGCAAACAAAATCTCTTAGTTTATATTTTTTATGGGGTGAGAGGAAATGTGTTTACACACTATACTGTATAGCTGGTAGTGTGGAAATTATCAGAATATCTGCTTCCAAGGTATTCTCATAACGTTATGTTATGTGATTTATAATGTCTTCTCATAATGTACTATTTTAGTATTTTGCACAGGCTGCTAAGAGTAAAATGTCCAGGCTCTACTTCTTTTCCGCCCTTATCCGATGTCTTGATTATTAACTCCCTTTTTAAATCACTTTATTACATACCTCCACATTCATTCAGCCCTATACTTTCTAATAATTTTGTAAAAAAGTATACCCAATGTTTTTTGTTGCTGCAAATACAATCAGGACCCACATTAGAACTAGGTTTCACCCACATGCACTCAAAATGTTGACCAAACCTATTAGTTTTTGTACACTTTATCTTACACTCATTTTTCTTAACAATTTTCACTATTTCAGCCATCTTCTTCAGCTTATCTTCGACTCTGGCTCCATGGAGGCCTGTGGTGTTTCCTAACCTCACAGGCTTCTTGTTCACAGGACACTGGAAGCAACAATATGATTTAATAAAGTCAGATCAGAAGACATGGTTTACCAGTCTCATATTAGTTTTTCTGTAATGTTTTGTAATTAATAATTCGTTAACATTTATAGTCAATTATTATTTATAGTCAAATACTTGAACATGATGAAAAAGGCAACGACAAATCCTGAGAAATATCCCCGATATACTATTCAGCAGGGTAAACGCCTTAAGTAAATGCCACCTCGAAATATTATTAAGCAGCCTGATAGGACACTAGATTTGAAAACGTTCGTAAGCGAGCAAATGAAGAAAACTGTTTTGGAAGAAACGCACGACAGAGAAACAGCAGTGCATTTTGGATTTAGAAAGACAACCAAGTGAGAGGCTACGAGATATTACTGGCCAACTTGGAGCCGAGATATCCATCAATATATACGTTCATATGATATTTGCCAGAAGCATAAAGTTGAACAATTCAAACCAGCAGGGCTAATGTGTTTTCGAAGACCTGAAGGTCCATAGTATTCTGTAACTGCTGACCTAATCGGACCGTTACCCAGATCTAGAAAAGGAAACAATTTTATCTTAGTTCTACAAGGCTGTTTCAGCAAATGGGTAGAGTTAGCTCCTCTATGTGTGGCAACGGCCAACAAATTATCCTCGCAATTTGAAGAGATCTTGTTGCTGAGATATGGGTCACCAGAAATACTCTTAGTAGACAACGGTAAAAGTTTACGTTAAAAATATTTCAAAACCTTGCAGCTGAATGGGGAATAGAGATACACTTTACAGCCCCTTATTCCCCTCAGTCAAACCCCGTTGAAAGATATAATAAGATCTTAGGAACAATGTTAGCACAGTTTGTTAACCACGATCATCGATATTGGGATACAAATCTTTCAAGATTCAGGTTTGCAATGAATACGGCGGTGCACGACACAACTCAGTTCACACCGGCCATGATAAACTTAGGACGGGAGCTCAGATCTCCAAAATATCTTTTCGGACCAACGCTGGAGATTGATGAACCTGGGGTAGGTGACAGAGAAACAACGTTTAAACGTAGCCATGACTGGTGTCATAACAATCTAAAAAAAGCATTCGAGTCCCAAGCAAAATTTTATAACCTTCGACGAAGGGATATTAAGTATAAAATTGGTAACTGAGTCCTCAAAAGAAATCATCTAATATCTTCGGCGGCGAACGTAATCACTAGTAAGTTAGCACCAAAGTATGGTGCTACCCTTTGTTGTTAAAGGTAGGAAGGGTTACAATATATATCTTATCAGAGAAGAGGGTAGTAGTAAATCATCCACTGCCCACGTCAAAGACTTGAAGCCATATGTACACGAATCAAATCTCAGATGATCTACAAGGAAGAGGTGAGAAAGATACAACCTTACTAGATACAGAAACACCTGCAGAAAATGTTATAGTTTGATTTCAAGCGAGGAGGTAATTTATTTTGGAAGAAGAAAGTTATAATTTTATTCCTAGCGAGGAGATTCGATTTCATTTAAGAAGGAGATTTGATCTCAGTTAGTCCGATTAATTTTTCTCTTGTTATTTTTTTTACCCCGATCAAAATGGGGGGGTGTAAGTTTGCTCCATGAAGAGTAGTTTTTTTTTTGTTTTAAAAAGGATAATTTAAGTTGAACGAAGAGTAGTTCAAGCAGACAGAGAATTAGGGCATTTGATATTCCCGCGTCTGCCGCCTGCTACACTTACACACCGCTTGGAGGCGCCAGGCTGAGTCAAACAAAACTGCCGACTGCAACCATCAGAGGCAGTCGACTCGAGTGTTATCATTGAAGTCAGTTCGACGAGGTAAGTGGACCTGTCTCCAAATATTAGAGCTTTCCACCTCTACTTGCTTTGTGCATTGGCTTATTTACCTCATTCATAAGTAAATATAGTAGTTTGTTTTAATCCTTGCATTTGAGAGGAGACGTTTAAGTTATCAGAGAAGAGTTAATTGGGGTTAAGTAGTTACTGCTGAGAAAAGCGGTCCTAACCCAATTATCATTAGTAATACCTTTGTTTTGTTTCATTCTGCAAGTAGAAGTTTTATTTTTATTTGAATAATTTTATTTGCGAGGCGAGTAGCCTGAGTACCTTTTGAATTCATATTTCGTAGGTCCCCTTTTGGCTTTGGATTGCTGTGAAAGGCGGGACAGTCCCATGGTAGGTAGGTTTCGTAGGTCCTCTTTTGGCTTTGGACTGCCGCGAAAGGCGGGACTAGTCCAAGCGTAGGTAGGTTCCGTAGGTCCCCTTTTGGCTTTAAACTGCAGTGAAATGCGTGACTTAGCCCAATCTGAGGACTTTGAACCTCCAATGGCAGGTTTAAAAATGTTTCTGTTTACAATAATTAGTATATTGGAGAGATAGGACATCAGCAAACTTACCTTAAAAGACAAGTTCACTAACACCATAGTAGTAACAAATACAAAATAAACACAATCTCACAAATTACAATCACAGTTTTTGAAGGAAAGTTTTCTCCAATTTCCCCATGAACAGGTTGGCATAGGAAGGAGCCATGCGGGTACCCATAGCAGTACCCTTGATCTGGAGGTAGTTGATGCCAGAACTTTGGAAGTGGTTTTTTTCAAGGATGAATTTAGTCAGCTGAACTAGAAAGGAAGTGCTAGGTTTGGTGTTTGGAGGGCGTGTATTGAGGAAATACTCAATAGCAGCTAAGCCATGAGCAAGGGGTATATTGGTACAGTGAAGTGGCATCAATGGTAACCAGTTTGGTGTTAAGGGGTAGAGGTTGGGGAAGATTGGAGAGGAGACTAAGGAAATGATTGGTATCCTGGACATGGAAAGGAAGTTGTCGCACTAGAGGTTGGAGTTTGTCATCGACAAAGGCAGAGATACGTTCGGTAACATAATTATAGGTCTACCAGGCCACAATAGGCCTACTAGGGGGAGGGATGGTGCCTTTATGGATTTTGGGTAGGATATAAAACTGGGGTGGAATAGGCTGTTCATTGATAAGCAGGATTTGGCTGGCGGTGGTTAGGTTTTGGTGTTTAGCATGATGAAGGAGAAGATTTTTCAGTCCTTGGTTGTGTTTTTCGGTTGGGTCGAAGTGGTTAGGTTTTGGTGTTTAGCATGATGAAGGAGGAGATTTTTCAGTTCTTGGTTGTTTTTCGGTTGGGTCGAAGTCAAGTTTTTTGTAGGTGGTGTAATCAGACAACTGGAGGTTAATTTCATTGATATAATCGGATTTGTTAAGAATAACAATGGTAGAACCTTTATCAGCAGGAGGGATCATTATGTTGTCATTGGATTTTATGGCTCCGCGTTCAGCGATTGTAAGGTTCTGATCTTTAGGGAGTTGGGAGAAGAACTGAGGATCTGATATTTTGTTGAGGTATAGTTCAATAAGATGGTCAGGAGGTAGTGGTGGTGGGTCAAAGCTGGAAGGAGGTTTGAAGCGCGCTAGGCAGGTTTCTGGCAGGTTCGTAGGATTAGGATTGAAGGTGTTGTTCTCAAAAAACATCTTCAACTTCAGGTTGCGGCCAAAGGAAATGACATCAGAAACTAAGGAGAACTGGTCTAGGTGAGAAGTAGCAGTGAAAGTAAGGCCTTTGGACAAAATGCTCAGTTCGGGTTCGGAGAGGGTATGGTTCGATAGGTTATACACGGAATGGTTGGAAGGATTGACTGTTTTTGTGGGTTTGACACTTGTGGGGGAAGGGTTAATATAGTTGGTAGAGGAGTTGGTACACAGTTTTTTGGGAAAATTTGTGAGATTCTGTTTACAATAAGTAAACCTAAATATTTACTAATTGTAGGTTTTTACTTATTTCAAAATTTCACTCATTATCCTCGCTCAAGTCATCACTACTGACATTCAAACCACTACTAATGTCATTTGGAAATACCTACAAGATTGTTCATATTATAAATAATAATCTATATACCGGGTAAAAAAAATATGGATACGCTTCCACAACTTTTGTATGACTTCACTTGAAAAGTGAAATCTTGTACATGATCATGGTTACAAAGAACATACTTTTTGACGCACTTATCGACATTTCCTCTTTTCAGGGAGACGGCCCACGAGGAGTTGAACGAAAATCTTCAACGTAAGCCTAGGTCGAGTTTGGTTTAAAATAAAATTTCTATTCAAGAGAAATTAATTGCTGCAAGTCGGACTTCGAAAGGTTTATCCTTTCCAGAATACTGTAGCGGTCAATTGAATTTCAAAGTAACTAATTTTAACAATATTATTTCTCTGCTATTTAATGGTTTTAAGTAAATTTTTCTGATCAAAAATTATACTTTATGGAACACAATTATTAAAAAAAATTTCCTATAGATAATTATCAAATTAGCAATAGAAAAAATAACTTTGTTGTGAAAACATTCCATATTTTTTTCCACTCTGTATTTATTGTAAATAATTAGCTTTACATATTTTAAACAGAAACAGTTTTAAACCTGCCATTGGGGGTTCAAATCCTTTAGGAAAAAATGGGAAATGTGTTTGTTAGTTAATTAATTGGTTTTTAATAACATTTGATAAGAGATTTATAGGTCCAAAATGTAAGTTTTGAGAAATTTAAATAGTCAAGCATTCGTTAAACAAAGTTATTTAGAATCTCCCACAACCATCTGGTTGGAAAAGGCGCGCAAACTGTTACAATGCGGCAACGTTGTATTCAGTTTCACCCGCCGTGCAGCCAGGGTCTTCCCCTGATTGAATACTATCAATCAGTATTTATAAAATAAATATATATTCAACTTACTGACATCACACAGCTGAAACCATTGTTTGTCTCAAGTTCTTATCCCTTTTCAGTGTTAAGAAAAAGTTACTTTAGAAAATTGATATCACAATTTTTTTATGGCACTGAACAATTCTGAAACTTCGTATATGTGGTCCCAATTAAAATACCTAGATGCTATTAAAGTTGAAAATTTATCTGATCATTATTTTGATTATAGTGAATTTTTAAACATCACAAATCATCTGAAACTGTAAAAATTGGCGTATTTTTCCCACTCAAAATACGATTAAAAAATGTGTGAAAAAATAAAAATATAAAATTACCGTACATCAATAAAAGAAAAAATCTTTACGGTAATTAAGTTTTTATCCCCCTTATACTTTATACACGACGCAAGGACATGAACTGGATATGTCACGACTGTGACGTTGTCTTATGCATTCCAAACTGCTTTTGCTAGTATCACACCCTGACCAATTCTTATAAGTAATTTTCTTTCTTTATTTTCAAAAGTTATTTTCTAACAAGTTTGTAATTCTAAAAATATGAAAGCATTGTAATAACTGTTACTAGCAGTAATAGGCCTATGTATTTTTAATGGGGGTTTTAACCTAAATAGTGAAAATAAACTAATTTAAGTACTGTACACTTCTTACGATTTTATAGTGTTTTATTTCAACAATTTTTAACAAAATATTGGAAATAAAACAAAAATTTGCAAAAAACCCTGGTGCACAAGAGATATAGAATAACCCACTAATTAATGGGTTACTTACTAAAAGGGTCATCTAAATAATCTTCAGAGAAATCTTGATGATTGCAAAGGTGATTTCTCAAACCTTATCAGTTAAAAGGGATACCAAGGTAAATAAAAAAAGTTCCACTGTACAAGTAGGGTAGGTGGGTATATCAAAGCCACCGTATGGTAGTTTAACTCTACACCTACTCTCCTAAATACTACTTGATTTCACACTCAATCTTTCAATCATATTTTCTCCATCTTTGTCTAAATCCACATCTCTAACTGCATTAGCTCACTGTTCATTAGTTGGAAACGTCAAATTTAAAAACTAAGATCGGTTTAGTAAAACTTAGTAATTCAGATAGTATAAGGATATATCCTCATAACTTAAACTTACCTCTTGCAATTGGGTTTCCACAGCGAGCTCGAGGTCCTCGTCTAGGATGCACACGTTCCCTTAACCTAGCTAAACCTTGAACCAGAGGAAGTTAGCCTAAACCAGGTGGTAAACCTAAACCAGGAACCAAGGCCTGAGCCTTGGAGTTCAGCATCCACTTGCAACTCTAAAGGGGCATTGGTGGTGCCGTATCATCACTATTGTCTGCAACCATTAGCTACATCAGAAAACACATGGCTGACCCTATGTAAAAATTCCAAGGTGGTCCAATCCCCGGTCGCCAACTGCTCATTGGCGTCCTGCCCAATGTATGCTGATGGTCTGGCACGGTCCAGCGCAACGTTGATATATGAAGTGCTACTGGTACTCTCCAACTGGACTAATATACCTGCAAATAACAACAGTAATTTTATTAGAACAGAGAAGTTGTTTGTTAATGGTAGAGTACAAGATGTTATTTTATGTTGCTATTGAGAAAACTTCAAATAGAAAAATAGGTTGTGTTACACTTAATTTTTAGGGTCTTTATATCTTAAAGAGATAACAATTTTGATTTAATAATTTTCAAATTATTCTGATCACTAGGGGGCAGAGTGACCCAAGATGAAAATAAAAAATTGGTTTTTAAAGTTTTTCTGTACATCAAAGAGATACCGTATAACATTTTTATAAAATTTGTGTTGTGGGGTAAGGAGAGAGAGATAACAAATAAAAGTTGCTGAGAATGCAAATGGAGGACCTATCAGAGCAGAAGAGAGACTGAATAATGGACAGGAGTTAAACAACATAATGTTTGAGACAGCTTGAACACAAAGGTTATTTGACCACTTTATAGCTAGAAGAAGTTGACACTACAGGGAGTCCAGTCTATGGGTTATCATCACAGCTAGCTGCGGAAGCGACATTTACATGCTTTGAATGTCCATATCGCCTACTGCACATATGAAGTTCTTGAAAGTCTGGAGGTAAAGAAAAGAAGAAAAAGAGAGCACTGAACTTAATGAGAAAGAACTGGAATTTGGAAAAAAGAATGAATAATTTGAAAATTACACGAAATGTGGAATGTTATGCGGTGATACATTGCTTTAACCAGCCATGATCAAACTGAAAATAGACGGCGGCGGCATTTGTAATACCAACACGTTTACACCTGCCTATAAGTGGTATTGGCCCACCCATCCACCTTTACACGTACAGTGGTATTGGGTATTGAGACTGTGATGATGTAGGAAGTTGAGTTGAGCACATATTAACAAATAGTGATACTCATGAGTGTGCGAGAGTCTTACTCAAGGTGAGTTTATTTTGGAGAACCAATGAGAGCTCGAAACTGGGGTGGCGTAATTTTGACTGTTGTCCCTTGACAAAGTTAATGCTCAAGAGTAAAAATAACTCTAGCATACACAGACTAAAAAAATTTCACAACTTTAAGTGTTTGGGACATATTTCCGCTATTTTAAATGTTTTTATATAATTTTTAAAATTGACATTTATATGCTGAACATACATTTGAAAACTATTTTGGTCTACAACAATTATTTTTCAAGATAAAATGGAAAACTACTTTCGCAGCAAATTATGATTAGCTCCCTTTCCGCTATCATTATAAACACCAACTATTAACCACAACACCCGAATTCACATCTATTTCTGAAGGAGGAAGCTTTTGGAGGTCAGGCATCCAAATTAACATAAAATCTAGAATTTTTTTAAAAGTATGTTTTTTACGCATGAAAATTATAAATGTTGCTCAAAATCAATTAAGCTTACATATTCGTGTTCAGTGTATAAAAGTACATTTACCCTCGTACCATTACTTGCTGATTAATTGTCGAGTTGCAAAGCTTGCTGTTAACAAAGTATACCTATTAGCGCCATGGACCTGATTCATATACTACTGGAAATGGGAAAAATTACTGGTTGTAATGGTAAGATTGATTTGGTTCTAAGATGAAAGGAACAGTTGAAAAGAATATGATGAATGTATGTTGGTTAAAGTGAAGGCCATTTTCTGACTGACACTATATTGTATGTGTTGTTTTCTTGTATTCATATCGTATGTCTTAGGCTATACATAAATATAATGTTATTATGTTTTAAATGTATTAATTCACTATCCGTGAAATATTTTTACTATTGTTTGAAGTGAACTTTATGTTAATTGTTTTTGTAAGGCTATTGTAACAGTATGCAAGAACTTTACTTCCCCTAACAGTTTTGCAAGTACTTTCAAAATTAGCCTATTATAAATGTGTTTTGAGAAAAAACTTTAAAAATGTGTAATGTGCTATATCATATTTTACCTTCTTTAAGGTGGGCCCTATAACATGTTTAAAACTCCATAAATAGACATCATAACTAAATACTTCAGAAAAATTTCCAAATTTGAATTTAGAGCTAATAACTGCAAAACTATCCAAACTTGTAGATATGGAGCATGTGTGACTATAGGAAACGTGAAAACAAAGCTCCTACTTCATTTATATAGATGTTACTAACATGTATAAACTTGTGTTATATATATTCATAAACTTATGAATACCTATGCGAATAATTGGAGGTTAGAGTAAACCAAAACAAGGTTACCTGGTTTAGCTTTATTTTTCTACATAAAGTTCTTCAGGGCCTTAGCCTTGTCTAATAAATAGTTTAAACAAATTAGAATTTGATTGATTTTTTAAAATTAAATTTGACAGAATGGAAAACGCAACCTACACTCTAAATACTCACCTGCCGGAGCCGAGCTGCCTGTTCATATCAAAGGCTACCAATAAAAAGCAACACCAACTACCAAGTAAATCTGAATACTAACCGCGAAGTTCACCTGAGCTATACAACTCTTATTATAGGTATATTATACCTATATTATACCTTCTATTATAGGTATAATAGAAGGTCTATGATACAACTATAATACTTTGGACAAAATCATATTAAGTGAATTGAAAGCTACTAAAAATAAAAAATCCTTTTGAAACGTCAATGTTGGATAAAACTTCTAAAGAACCAACATAGAATATTTGTCTATATTTTGTGAAACTACTAACACGCCAATTAAAATGTATTCAGTGGTATATAACTTAACTCCCTAATAAAGGTTCATAATTATTAAAATTAAAGTTATACTTCAATTCTTTTGAAGCTCACATATTGTCTTTCTTTTCGTAATATTAATCACTTAAAATAAAACGTCGTGATGACAATTAATTATTTCAAACTAAAATGTTTTAAAACTAATTTTACCACTCGCCTGCTTCTAAAAAGGAATTGAAATGTTAGAAAACGTTTTCACGACTTTCTAGACACTGACTGGCTAAAG
>JAQJVL010001743.1:107768-149667 GCA_035578905.1 Stictocephala bisonia | reverse complement strand
TAATTTAGTATTTTTTATTGATTTAGATAGTTTTCATAATTTTTAATTAACTTATTTCAGTGAGAATAAAACATGCAATCAAGACGGCAAATTCTTAAACATCTAATAAACGTAATTGCTTATCGAAAATAGTATGAATTGATCTGCTTCTGAAGTTTGCAAAATATCAATAGGGATCAACATATATTTTTATTTTTTGTACTTGTCGTCACTTATATGGCACAATGCTAATTACGTTAGTTAATACGCATATTTTATTATTTAAAACTATTTAATAGATCCAGTAACTTATATTATGTCGATTATTATTTTGTTATTATTACTATGAGTATATTTTATATTAAATTCCATGTTATAGGAGTTGGAGCACCATATTTATCTGTGCATGGTCAGATAAGAACGAACAACGATCAGGAGTCTTACCACAGCCTTCTTCTTCTGAAGATGAGGCGTGCCTCCAAATCACTGTTACAAATAAAGTCATATAGCCACGGGGTTGGAGGGTTGATTAAAATGTACATGATGGGTGGGAGGGATTTACTACAAGTGGCTTATATGTATATGAAACCAATGAATGTCAAATGAAGTCAAAGGTATTGTATCTGTAATATTTATCACAACATGAATAAAATAATTTTGTTGGAAGGATATCCAACTCACTGTTACAAATAAAGTCATATAGCCACGGGGTGGGAGGGTTGATTAAAATGTATATGATGGGTGGGAGGTATTTAGCATAAGTGGCTTATATGTATATGAAACCAATGAATGTCAAACGAAGTCAAAGGTATTGTATCTGTAATATTTATCACAACATGAATGAAATAATTTTGTTGGATGGATATCCAACTCACTGTTTCAAATAAAGTCAAAGAGCCACGGGGTGGGAGGGTTGATTAAAATGTATATGATGGGTGGGAGGGATTTACCATAAGTGGCTTATATGTATATAAAACCAATGAATGTCAAATGAAGTCAAAGGTATTGTATCTGTAATATTTATCACAACATGAATAAAATAATTTTGTTGGATGGATATCCAACTCACTGTTACAAATAAAGTCATATAGCCACGGGGTGGGAGGGTTGATTAAAATGTACATGATAGGTGGGAGGGATTTACCATAAGTGGCTTATATGTATATGAAACCAATGAATGTCAAACAATGTCAAAGGTATTGTATCTGTGACATTTATCACAACATGAATGAAATAATTTTGTTGGAAGGATATCCAACTCACTGTTACAAATAAAGTCATATAGCTACGGGGTGGGAGGGTTGAATAAAATGTACATGATGGGTGGGAGGGATTTACCACAAGTGGCTTATATGTATATAAAACCAATGAATGTCAAATGAAGTCAAAGGTATTGTATCTGTAATATTTATCACAACATGAATAAAATAATTTTGTTGGAAGGATATCCAACTCACTGTTACAAATAAAGTCATATAGCCACGGGGTGGGAGGGTTGATTAAAATGTATATGATGGGTGGGAGGTATTTACCATAAGTGGCTTATATGTATATGAAACCAATGAATGTCAAATGAAGTCAAAGGTATTGTATCTGTAATATTTATCACAACATGAATGAAATAATTTTGTTGGAAGGATATCCAACTCACTGTTACAAATAAAGTCATATAGCCACGGGGTGGGAGGGTTGATTAAAATGTATATGATGGGTGGGAGGGATTTACCATAAGTGGCTTATATGTATATAAAACCAATGAATGTCAAAGGAAGTCAAAGGTATTGTATCTGTAATATTTATCACAACATGAATGAAATAATTTTGTTGGATGGATATCCAACTCACTGTTTCAACTAAAGTCAAAGAGCCACGGGGTGGGAGGGTTGAATAAAATGTACATGATGGGTGGGAAGGATTTACCACAAGTGGCTTATATGTATATAAAACCAATGAATGTCAAATGAAGTCAAAGGTATTGTATCTGTAATATTTATCACAACATGAATGAAATAATTTTGTTGGAAGGATATCCAACTCACTGTTACAAATAAAGTCATATAGCCACGGGGTGGGAGGGTTGATTAAAATGTATATGATGGGTGGTAGGTATTTAGCATAAGTGGCTTATATGTATATGAAACCAATGAATGTCAAACGAAGTCAAAGGTATTGTATCTGTAATATTTATTACAACATGAATGAAATAATTTTGTTGGATGGATATCCAACTCACTGTTTCAAATAAAGTCAAAGAGCCAGGGGATGGGAGGGTTGATTAAAATGTATATGATGGGTGGTAGGTATTTAGCATAAGTGGCTCATATGTATATGAAACCAATGAATGTCAAACGAAGTCAAAGGTATTGTATCTGTAATATTTATTACAACATGAATGAAATAATTTTGTTGAATGGATATCCAACTTACTGTTTCAACTAAAGTCAAAGAGCCACGGGGTGGGAGGGTTGAATAAAATGTACATGATGGGTGGGAAGGATTTACCACAAGTGGCTTATATGTATAAAAAACCAATGAATGTCAAAGGAAATCAAAGGTATTGTATCTGTGACATTTATCACAACATGAATAAAATAATTTTGTTGGAAGGACATCCAACTCACTGTTACAAATAAAGTCATATAGCCACGGGGTGGGAGGGTTGATTAAAATGTATATGATGGGTGGGAGGTATTTAGCATAAGTGGCTTATATGTATATAAAACCAATGAATGTCAAATGAAGTCAAAGGTATTGTATCTGTAATATTTATTACAACATGAATGAAATAATTTTGTTGGAAGGATATCCAACTCACTGTTACAAATAAAGTCATATAGCCACGGAGTGGGAGGGTTGATTAAAATGTATATGATGGGTGGTAGGTATTTAGCATAAGTGGCTTATATGTATATAAAACCAATGAATGTCAAATGAAGTCAAAGGTATTGTATCTGTAATATTTATCACAACATGAATAAAATAATTTTGTTGGAAGGATATCCAACTCACTGTTACAAATAAAGTCATATAGCCACGGAGTGGGAGGGTTGATTAAAATGTATATGATGGGTGGTAGGTATTTAGCATAAGTGACTTATATGTATATGAAACCAATAAATGTCAAACGAAGTCAAAGTTATTGTATCTGTAATATTTATTACAACATGAATGAAATAATTTTGTTGGATGGATATCCAACTCACTGTTTCAAATAAAGTCAAAGAGCCAGGGGATGGGAGGGTTGATTAAAATGTATATGATGGGTGGTAGGTATTTAGCATAAGTGGCTTATATGTATATGAAACTAATAAATGTCAAATGAAGTCAAAGGTATTGTATCTGTAATATTTATTACAACATGAATGAAATAATTTTGTTGGATGGATATCCAACTAACTGTTTCAAATAAAGTCAAAGAGCCAGGGGATGGGAGGGTTGATTAAAATGTACATGATGGGTGGGAGGGAATTACCACAAGTGGCTTATATGTATATAAAACCAATGAAAGGCAAATGAAGTCAAAGGTATTGTATCTGTGACATTTAGCACAACATGAATGAAATAATTTTGTTTGGAAGAATATCCAACTCACTGTTACAAATAAAGTCATATAGCCACGGGGTGGGAGGGTTGATTAAAATCTATATGATGGGTGGGAGGTATTTACCATGAGTGGCTTATATGTATAAAAAACCAACGAATGTCAAATGAAGTCAAAGGTATTGTATCTGTAATATTTATCACAACATGAATGAAATAATTTTGTAGGAAGGATATCCAACTCACTGTTACAAATAAAGTCATATAGCCACGGGGTGGGAGGGTTGATTAAAATGTATATGATGGGTGGGAGGGATTTACCATGAGTGGCTTATATGTATATAAAACCAATGAATGTCAAATGAAGTCAAAGGTATTGTATCTGTAATATTTATCACAACATGAATGAAATAATTTTGTTGGATGGATATCCAACTCACTGTTTCAAATAAAGTCAAAGAGCCAGGGGATGGGAGGGTTGATTAAAATGTATATGATGGGTGGGAGGGATTTACCATAAGTGGCTTATATGTATAAAAAACCAATGAATGTCAAAGGAAATCAAAGGTATTGTATCTGTAATATTTATTACAACATGAATGAAATAATTTTGTTGGATGGATATCCAACTCACTGTTTCAAATAAAGTCAAAGAGCCAGGGGATGGGAGGGTTGATTAAAATGTATATGATGGGTGGTAGGTATTTAGCATAAGTGGCTTATATGTATATGAAACTAATAAATGTCAAATGAAGTCAAAAGTATTGTATCTGTAATATTTATTACAACATGAATGAAATAATTTTGTTGGATGGATATCCAACTAACTGTTTCAAATAAAGTCAAAGAGCCAGGGGATGGGAGGGTTGATTAAAATGTACATGATGGGTGGGAGGGAATTACCACAAGTGGCTTATATGTATATAAAACCAATGAAAGGCAAATGAAGTCAAAGGTATTGTATCTGTGACATTTAGCACAACATGAATGAAATAATTTTGTTTGGAAGAATATCCAACTCACTGTTACAAATAAAGTCATATAGCTACGGGGTGGGAGGGTTGAATAAAATGTACATGATGGGTGGGTGGGAATTACCACAAGTGGCTTATATGTATATAAAACCAATGAAAGGCAAATGAAGTCAAAGGTATTGTATCTGTAATATTTATCACAACATGAATAAAATAATTTTGTTGGAAGGATATGCAACTCACTGTTACAAATAAAGTCATATAGCCACGGGGTGGGAGGGTTGATTAAAATCTATATGATGGGTGGGAGGTATTTACCATGAGTGGCTTATATGTATATGAAACCAATGAATGTCAAATGAAGTCAAAGGTATTGTATCTGTAATATTTATCACAACATGAATGAAATAATTTTGTAGGAAGGATATCCAACTCACTGTTACAAATAAAGTCATATAGCCATGGGGTGGGAGGGTTGATTAATATGTATATGATGGGTGGGAGGGATTTTCCATAAGTGGCTCATATGTATATAAAACCAATGAATGTAAAACCAAGTCAAATGCATTGTATCTGTAACATTATTTGTTGGATAGGATATCCAAGTCACAGTTGCAATTAAGCTATATAACTGCGCTGGGAGGGTTTATAAAAAATATATGATGGGTGGGTGGGTTTTTTACTGTGGCTCATATATGAATAATTTATTAATGGTAAGTAAAGTAATAACTCTTATCTATAAACTTCATCACAGTTTGTGTGAAATAGGTCGTTGGAAGGTTATCCAAGTTACAGTAGTTATAAAGAAAGCCATGGGGAGGGTGGGTTGAATAATGTGTATATAATGGGTGGGTGGTTTCTATAGATGTGGCTCATATGTGTATAAAACTGTTGAAAGTTACACCAAGACACATGTTTCAGTTACAATGAAAGCCATATAGCCATATGTTGATGGGTTTAATAATGAATATATGAAGGGTGAAATGGTTTCTATTTAAGTAGCTCTTATCTACATAACGTTAGAATGACAGGTCAAGATAGATTATTTGTAAAATACACAGTTTAATGAACTAAGATAGTTGGATAGTATATCCACCGTCAATTACAACGTAATTCATAGACCCTTGGGGTTGGTGGGTTTATTAATTACTGAGCATGTGATGGGAGGGAGGGTTTTTATATAATTGGCTACTATTTAAAACATTTTTACATAATTTATGGTTAAGTGTGCTAACTTTGCCACTAAAATAAAGGCTTTTTCACATTTGTTTCATTTTTATATGTACATAACTTATGAATGTTAAGTCAAGATACATTTAATCTTGTAATGAGGTGGACTACATAATAAGTCCAGTTATGTAATTGGTATTTTAAATCGTTTTTCAATGCAGTGATATGGTTGGATGCAACATACTTTATTGAAATTAAATGTAAGTATATTAAACCTCCATGGGAGGTTTTAATAAGTAGCGAGGTTTAAATATGCAATAAAGCACTGATATTATTGATTAATGTTCTTTTGTTTGGTTTCTTTAGATAAAAATTGCTGCAGTGAAGTATACTAAAATGAATTTGCTGCCAAGGAATCTATGCTTGCTGAACTCCTGCTTCTTAATGTTCTCTTTATATATTTTTATTATTTAACGCAAAATGTTATATTTTAAAACTAAATAAACGTAATAAAATAATGCATGAAATATTATTTGTGTATTTGTTTGTTATTTGTATATCATTAGAATAAATGTAAATTCTAATTTTTTTCGGATTTAATTTTACCCAACTTTCCTGCCCTACAACCATTATTAATTTGTTTGTGTTTATTATGAATAATAACAAGGTAAAATGTGTTGATATATTATTAAAACTATATATACAATCTGAATTTTCTTGTATGTGGAAACAATTTAATTTTCTAGTAATTTGAGGACCACACTGCAAAAAAATGAGCGTCATATAAACTAAATTTTAGGCTATGCTTATTTTAAAGTTTGGTTCAGAAACAATAAATCATGAATTACTTCAAACAAATATTATACCCATACATTAATGTTTTAATGTAAATTAATACTTAAAATAAAAAATATTGCATTTAGAAAATAAAATATAGTAATGTACTACATATATTTTTCTGAAGACATTATTAATGTCAAGATCTTCACCCTTTATGCACTTAAGTGGAAGTTGATATTCACTTTCAAAAACTCGCCTATTAATGATGTAGGCCTTGATATTTATGAAAAGAACTCTTTTAACTACAAAAATATATGACATGTCAATAAGATACAAAAAATACTGCTTGAAACATTAATGCAGTTATTTATTGGTAGATTTTGTCGTAGTTTGAGTGTAGCCTTTAGGTGTTTATTGTTATGTAGGTTAATTAAACATATTAGATGCTACAAATGTACATTGTTAAATGACAGGCTATTAAAATAATTAATGATTTTGTTTAATATGTCTTTAGATAATTTTTAAAGACATTTAAGTCTTTGCAGTTACAGTCGGGTCATGTTTCGTACAGCCTTATTAATTGGCATTGTTTCGTTGTACCCACAATTCAAAACAGATTTATTAATAGAATCAAAATCACTAAAAGCACTTTCACTCTCACTAATTTCCATCTTGAAAAGAAGACGAGCTGACTTCAATCTGCAATAAATACAGAACAGAAATGATCAACGGAAACAAATAACGTAAACAACGCCATGTGAGAGCGTTTCGCCATAGCTGCCACCAGCTGAAAAGACACTCATCCTTTTTGCATTGGACGAGCTGACTATTATCTTTCTTGTAGAGTATAGCATACTTTAAACCTTTATTACAGCTAGACCATCAGCTTTTTTGCTTGTAACGACCCCCTGCAACTTACTTTTGGCCTGAGCTATCTATTACCAACATAAACTGAAAAACACAAAAAATGAATCATCCTTTTTTGAGTGTGGTTCTCATTTGTGTACTGAGGTTACTATGGAAGATTTTTATTTTTAATGTTTGTTTTCAATCAAAAAACAATAATTATAATTCCCAAATAATAACCACCCAAATCAATTATGAGCTGGTCATAATTAGTAACTGTTCACGTGTACAATGTTTACTTGAGGAGACGTCAAATGATGAAAATCTAATATATTGATAACTCAGGCAATCGATAAAACACTATATTTGTAATTTATAGTGTTACATATATAGTTATTTATAAATGTGACCAGGATAATACAGCATTGCAGGTAAATTATGTCACTGATAACTTGGGATTTCATGTGTTATAGTTTTTACTTATTGGACACACTATTATTATTATGACAATTGCAATCTGATTTCAGGGGCCTACTGTAATATATCTTAGACCTCCAGTTTCTTTTTATAATATATTACTATGCTGGTATGTAATTTAATTTAAAATGAATATCACATATTTTGCCGATTTCAGCCTTCATTTTTTTATGAAGTGGACAAACGTTTGGTACCCTGTCACACAATTATAATGTAGGCTATCATAAATTAGAGCCTTACTTATGTTTACCTTAATGTCTTTTCACAATCAGTATGTTTGGTAACCAAATCAAATTTTGAACATTTAGTCCACCAATCCACCAGAGTATGACTCTATTTAATTAATTGTATAACTTCGTGTTAACAAAATTACAGTAGTACCCATTCACCAAAATAATTATTATAGTTTTTGTGTAAATACACTACAGCAGTAATTTTCAAATGAATTTCGGAGAAACCTTACTTAGAATAAAATAATGGGTAAAGATTACTATAGTTATTACTTTTGTGGTTAAGCCTCTATAATGGATAATATCCTACACGATTCCGGCAAAATTTGGAAATCCTTTAAAGTATCAAGGCAATAATAACAAACTACTAATATAAATAAAAACTTATTTTATCATAGGATTTAATTGCGAGGAATTAAATAATAAAATAAATGTAAGAATAAAACTTGATATAGTCGTGTTTTATAAATAATAATTTTAATTTGGCTCGGTGATATAAATAAAGTACCGGTAGCATTATTTTTTCTTAACCCGCTGTAAACATTAATTAAAACCTGTAAATATTTGCACAGAGTTTAAGATATATTTATTAGTTATGCAAAGCATATTTCTAAGATTTAATACAAATCGTAAAGCCAGAATATAATATTATTGTAACTATTTTAGGAAACAATTATTTCTTTGATTTAGTGCAATTTAAAATGTTTACTTAACATTAACCTCTCATCCAATTTTGTATGAAATATTTATTATATGATAGATTAATAGTAATGTATAAACAATAATAAGCGTTAAAGATATAATAACTTAAGAATTCATTTATTACGGCGATGCTCTAGTGCGGGGAGGGTAGTGAAGCCGGCCGGTGTAGGCTACTCCGTGCAGGGACTGTACTACTTGACCTTGTGAAACAACTGGACCTGGTGAAACAGACATTTAAACGCTTGACATTGTGAACACTTGACTTTGTGAAATTCAGTTCTACAAGCGTAGTTCGCTATAGGGACAAACCAATACTGGACCTGGTGAACACTTGACCTTATGAAATAGTCTGTTTACTTGACTTTGTGAAATCTGGACACAGTGAAACGGCACCATAATATTGTATGTTGTGGTTGTGGTTGGCAATCTGGTGAGTCAAAATTAACCTTACGACAATTGAATTTTATTCATAAATTACAAAAACCAGATTGTGAAATGTCTAAAAATGTAGAAGAAAATGTAAATAGTTATGTAAAATATAAGAAATATGTATCAGAAATAGAGGAAATGATGAAAGACTCTTTTTTATTCTGGCCTAAAACATATCCAAAAGTAAACGATATGGTGCAATCTGGCTTCTACTACACAGGAAATGATGATGCAATCGCTTGCGTGTGTTGCGGCATTGTTCTTGAACAATGGTCACAGGAAGATCAGCCAAGTGTGGAACACAGGAAGGCGTCTCCTGACTGCAAACTTGCTAATTAAAAAAAAAACAACATTCTTTGTATACGTGTATCATTAACTCACTGCATGTAAATAATTACTTGTTGAATAAATTTTAATATATATTTATGTATGTGTTTTTTTATATTGTACCATTTTATATGTAGTCTTTATGGATACAAGAACAGGTTTAGCAAAAGAGCTGCACAAACAAGCTCGTGTCAATTTTCCCAGACGTAATGTAGAACTTAAAGGATTGCACGATCTGTATCAAGCTGATCTTGTTGAAATGATTCCTTATTCTAGTGTAAATAAAGGCTACAAATATATTATGACTGTAATTAATTGTTTCACCAAATTTGCAATAGCGGTTCCTTTAAAAACAAAAACCGCTAATGAAGTAGCATCAGCATTGGAACCTGTTCTTAGGAAATTTCCAATGCGTCATTTTCAAACCGATGACGGAGGTGAATGGTTTAATAATACTGTTAAAAGTTTATTTAAAAGGTATGATGTAAATCATTATTCTACATTTTCTGAGAAAAAAGCTTCTATTGTGGAAAGGTTTAATCGAACTTTAAAAAATAAAATGTGGACTCATTTTAGTGCACAAGGTAGCTATAGGTGGTTAGCTTTACTACCGAAACTTGTTCACAGCTACAATAATACTGTACATCATACTATAGGTGTAAAGCCTTCAGAGGTTAACGAATTAAATGAAAAAGATATTTTAATAAAAATAATTAATCATAGAAATAGAACAGGAGTTGTTAAACAAAGATTTGATGTAGGCGATCGCGTAAGAATTAGCCGTGTGAAACATCAGTTCACCAAAGGCTATTTACCCAGGTGGAGCAACGAGATCTACACAGTGTGGAGAGTTCAGCCAACAAAACCAGTCACTTATATTTTACAAGACGACAACAAAGAGATTCTGAAAGGAGGATTCTATCAAGAAGAATTAAGTAAAACTAAATACGACGAAGTTTATTTAATAGAGAAAATTGTTAGGAAAAAAGGTGATAGATATTTAGTTAAGTGGTTGGGCATGGATTCATCAAAAAATACGTGGATATCAAAAAAGGATTTACTATAATGAAATTTATTAAACAAAATACACATTTGTCCATTGTAAATTTAGATAAGTTTATTTTACAGAAAAGTATGACTTCAGTCAGACGACACAGCGATCTTTTACCCAACACAATCAGATGTATTGTATGTGGTCCTTCAAACTGTGGAAAAACCAATTTATTATTAAATCTTTTGTTCTCATCTAACGGACTATGTTTTGATAATATATATATTTATTCTAAGTCATTGCACCAGTGTAAGTACAAATTACTTGAATGTGTACTAGAGAGTGTTCCAGAAATTGGGTATTTTCCATATTCAGATAATGAACTAATACCACCTCCCAATCAGGTAAGACCAAGATCGATAATGATTTTTGATGATGTATCATATGGAAAACAAAGAAATATAAAAGATTATTTTTCAATGGGTCGTCACAACGATGTGGATACGTTTTATATATGTCAGACTTACAGTTACGTTCCAAAACAGTTAGTTCGCGATAATGCAAATTTATTAGTGGTTTTTAAACAAGACGAAAGAAATTTACAACACATTTACAATGATCATGTAAATACTGATATGAGTTTTAACTTTTTTAAAGAGTTGTGTGTTAAGATATGGAAATCCGGTCAAAATAAATTTTTAGTTATAGACAAAGATAGCGCTTTAAACAGAGGTCGCTATCGATCAGGATTTGATATATTTATTCAATTTTAATATTTAAAAATAGTCATTTGTTGTACAGTCATTAGTGAATGAACATGGAAACGTTTGACGAGTCCTGGTTTAGTAATAAAACTAAAGAGGAAATAGTAAAGAGTATTGCCGAACTACGTAAGAATATAAAGAAAAAACATAGAGCGTTAAAACACGAGATGTTAGAAACGGAAGAACTTTGGGAAAAACAATTAAAACCTATTGCCGAACCGTTGAGGAAACTTGTGGAAGATAGTGAACAGACGAGAGAAGAAGAAGAAATAAGGGATGTGAAAAATGAACGTAAAAGGAAATTATTAAAAAACGTTGAAGGAAACGAAGACGAGGTGACACCCGCTAAACGATACGTTCCTGTCCCACCACATGGTGTTAAAAGAAAACAAAAAATTAATTTACTTACAAAACCGGATTATGAAAGTGATTATGAATACGATGATGGTACTGTCGAAACGCCTGTGTCAAAAAGAGTCGCAGTTGAACCGCTCGAAAATATGGACGCCGAAGAGCCGCCTGAATTGATGGAAACCATAATTAGTAATCCGTTATCAACACCAATAAGTCAACATGTTATTTATGAACAACAGGCCTCGGGCGAGGAACTGTTAAAAACTCCGGAAGGTAAATTAATGGCTAAAAAATATATACAAAATACATTTACCGGAAATTTAGCTAAAGAATATTTTATGAAATTAATTGCGGGGAAAAAAGAAATAGACCATAACTATGGTGTACATGTGGATGGTGATTTATGGAAAATAGGTGACAAACAGTTGGAAATATCTGAAAATGATATCATAATCGATGGGAAGTTATATCCCGGAACACGCGGTTTATACGAATTAATATTTATGAATAATCCAAACGAGTACGCATATGATGAAAATGATTTGAATAATTATGCATCCATTATTTTAAACACAAATGTACACCGACAGAACTATTCTGCTTTAGGTAAAATCCGCGCCAACAGAGGTAATAAATATAGAAATATCATTTCACAAATTGTTGCACAACATAAACATCCGACGATGGAGACTCATGCAGATCAGGTAGCAACAGCAACGTCATCAAGCGTGCCTAGTGGCAGCGGATTGGTTCTATCAGATTCACAACCTAATGTAATATATTTTGACGATCCAAACGAGCTTGTAGACAGACTGAGAATACTACTTGCATCACAAGAAGCGGGAAACACCGGTCATGTAAATGAAATAAATTCAATAATGGAAGAATTGTATGAGTTAATTAAACCTGATGAGAATCAATAAATATATGTATTTGTTTACTTTATTGTTTAGTTTTATTCAGACTTCCTACTAATAGACTACAAAAAAAAATGAGTCTTGACAAATTTGGTCGATATAAAACTGGTGGGGGAAAACCAATAAGAGGACCCAAAGGGGATGGATTTCAGTTTACCAAAGATGGGAACTATAATATAGAAAATAAAAAGCTATGCAACGTTGCCAGTGCTACTGATCCAAGAGACGGTGTCAACTATCAAGATTTATTAGATAAACTCGACGCACTAAAAACCTCGATGGATAATAATATAAAAACGTTTTTATTAAATTTGGAAAATAAAGTAAAAGATCATTTAAAAGAGGTGTATGAAATTATTGACGCTGTAGATGTTACAAAAAATTATATAAGCTTAAAGCAAAAAAGACGTATTGTACGTGTAAGGCCGAGTCATGATAAAAACGATGTTGTAATTAGAGAAGAATTAGATAAAGTCGATAAAGCGTTAGGTAATTTTTCTCAAGAAACTAGAACTATTGTTATCAGTTTAAATCAAACTGTTGAAAAGAATAATTATGATTTTCAACGGTTTAAAAACGAAATATTAACACGTATTGCTGATTTGAATTCTGTAGTATTCAAAACAGAACCACCTAAACCAAACTATCGTTCTGTGGCTGACATAACCAGCGGTGGCGACGGCGGTGGAAGTACAACATTAGCATCTCAATGAGTGCACGTGTCAGTCGACGTCAGGGAGCTGGCATACTAAGTTCTCTTGCCAATACCGCTGGCACGTTATTGAACAAATCTATAGATTTATTACCTGTGGAACTGCATATTCCCGGATATCAATTTTGTGGCCCCGGAAGTAACCTAAAAAAGAGATTAAGTCGAGGGGATAAAGGAATAAATAAATTAGACGCCGCGTGTCGTGATCACGACATCGCATATTCGAATAGCGCTGATAACAAAAGTAGATCTATAGCGGACCGTATATTAGCCGAACGGGCTTGGAAAAGAGTTAAGGCTTCTGATTCTAGTTTGGGTGAAAAGGCGACAGCTTGGGCCGTAACAAATATAATGAAAGCTAAAACCAAAATTGGTGGGGGTACTAGAAAACGATTGAAGAAAAATAAAAATGTTTTCAAAAGAAAAAAACGACAGTGTAGGAAAAAAACTAAAAAAACGACAAAGCATTCAAGGAAAAGAAGTGGTAGGGGTCTATATTTGAAACCATACAGAGGATCAGGAAGTAAAAAAAAAAATTTCTAGCTTATAACAATAAATTGATTGCTGATATACCTAAAAGAGCTTTAACAAACCTAGATATTTTAAAATATGCAAAATTACTGAGGATTCCTTTTTTTAGAGGTGTATTTATGCGTGATTCACTGCCATCGACAATTAATGAAATAGAATCAGGAATTGTAAATTTAGACACTCTGCATGGACCAGGAACTCATTGGGTATGTTATTTAAAAAAAGGATATAATGTAGATTATTTCGATAGTTTTGGCAATCTGCGTCCACCATTAGAATTGCAACAGTATTTCAACAGTGGAACACATAGTGTGGTAATAAAGTACAATTATTTTTCTAAACAAAAAGAGAACACCACAAATTGTGGTCATTTGTGTTTAGACTTCCTTACGACACGTATTACTATTTAATAATGATTTGTATCACAGGAAACAGTTCTCATTTAAATTGCACGCTGTTTCCACCGTATGATCTTAGTTCGAACAGTGAATGGGAAATGGGTTTTATCGATTTAATGACGTACAATTCAATTCCTAATATAGAAGAAAATATCAATAATAATATTTATATAGGCGATATAAGAATTAGCTTGCCGACTGGAGCGTTTGAAATTGACGATATAAATAATTTCATTACTAAAGAATTGGAAATTAAAGATCCGACAACAAAGTTTGTGCTTAGCGCTAATATTAATACATTAAAAAGTGAATTATTCTGTTCAAAAGAAATTGATTTCACAAAATCAAATACTATTGGACCGTTGTTGGGTTTTGATAAAAATGAGACATTGGAAGCAAATAAATGGCATAAATCACCTAACCAGGTTCGCATTAACAAAGTGGATACTATACGAATTACTTGTAATCTAGTACACGGATCATATAGAGACGGAATTGAAGGTCATATACTTCACGAATTTTATCCTTCGGTCGGTCCTGGTTTTAAGATCATTGAAAAACCTAGTGTTATTAAATATTTACCAATAAATAGACAATCGACTCTGAGTGAAATTCATATTAGATTGGAAGATCAAAACGGTGATTTGATTAATTTTCGCGGAGAATCTATAAATATACGTGTGGATATCAGAAAAAGAAAACAATAATGGGAATTGTATTTGAAAATAATTGTTGTAATAAAAAATCTACTTTAGTACCTAAATTGGTCAGTACAGCAGAAAAAAGTGTGAATACATCGACGGCGAGTGTCAGTCGTAAAAGAACACTCAAACCATTAACATTAAGAAATCGCATATTTCTTAACACTCTGTCAGGATTCAACAACAACCACAACAACAACGATAGTAACAAACAACAATGAACCGCATCTTAGATGTAGGTGCTGCAGTGCATTTTGATGAATCTATTACAGATTTAGAATGGCATTCACACAATCCGTACACGTCTAACTCGTTTAAAAACAGCGATGAGATTCGAATTCCAGTACATCAACAAGATGTTTATACTTTACCATCAAAAAGTTTTCTTTTAATTGAGGGGAAAATATTAAAAACTAGTGACACTAAGTTAGATAATGTTACAAAATTTGTAAACAACTTTCCAGCTTTTTTATTTGATGAAATAAGATACGAGTTGTGTGGAACAGAAATTGATCGTGTAAAAAATGTTGGCATTACAAGTACTATGAAAAATGTACTGACCTCTCGTCCTGTTGATGCAAACTGGATGAACAACGCCGGCTGGAACCTTACAACTACAGAAGACTTAACAACTGATTCAGGTTATTTCTGTGTGTGTGTCCCATTAAAATTATTATTGGGATTTGCTGAAGATTATAAACACATTTTATTGAATGTTAAACAAGAACTTGTATTGTTACGTTCATCAACTGATAGAAATGCAATTATACAAGTGTCGCCTGCTTTACACGATTGTACAATTGAAATTAGTAAATTAATTTGGAAAATGCCTTATGTAAAAGTAGAGGATGAAATTAAATTAACACTTTTGAAAATGACAGATACCGATCAAACTATTACCATACCGTTCAGACGGTGGCAATTACATGAGTATCCATCACTTCCAAACTCAAAGTTTCAAACATGGACTGTAAAAACTTCATCAATGTTGGAAAAACCAAGATATGTTGTAATTGGATTTCAAACTGATCTTAAAGATTCGACAGGCAAAAACCCATCTCATTTTGATTTTTGTAATTTGGAAAATGTTAAATTGTATTTGAATAGCAAATATTATCCTTATGACAATATAAATGGTAATAAATCTCTATTATACGAACAATATTCAAGATTTCAATCTTCTTACTATGCTGGTGCTGATGATCAGCCTTGTTTAACTAAAAACTTATTTTTAAATAAGATGCCAATGTTTGTGATTGATTGCTCTAAACAAGTGGACACATTGAAAACAGGCTCTTTGGACATTCGTATTGAACTGCAGACTACAGCCGACTTTCCAGCCAACACTTCTGCTTATTGTCTAATCATAAATGATGCGTTAGTGCAGTACAATCCATTATCTGGAATTGTTAAAAAAATTATGTAATTTTATCACTTCTTGTAGAATAAATATATTTTTTTTTTTTTTAATTGGCTTATTATTTCTCCTAATATATAAACAACAAAGTGGGGGAAAAATACAATAAATACAATACAAATAGTAGAAAAAAGATAAACTTTTTATTTACAAATATTAGTAAAACAGTAAAAAAACAGTGTAAGAAATAAATATACAGTAAATGTTTTTCTTAAAATCTAACAGTTAATAATAATAATTAAGTACAAAGTGCTTAGAAATAATACATCAAATTTATAAATAATGAGACCGCATGATACAAGAAAACTTTTTCACATGTATTAGTGATTAATACATGTGACGTCTATACATCCATCATTTATCGGACGCTTGTTAAACATAAGTTCGTCACACTCTGAACATGCATATTCTTTTAGGATGTTGAAATATTTTTGAATGTTATCTTTTGTAACGCATAAATTAACTACTTTACTGTATTTAAAACAAAATCCTGCACACCACATACACACTTTTTTACCATTTTTGTTTTTACAAATTATAAAATGAAGAGTCATTGATTGAATTGAATGTTTAAATTTAATCACATTTACCAAATGAAATGGAACAAATTCATTTAATTTGATTGATTTTAAAATAAATTCATTAATTATTACATCTATGCACATTGTTAAAAGAGTATTTTTTGGATAACACTCGTTTATACATTGTTGGCGTCTCAGACTTGCCGGATTAATTTCATTTGAAAATTTATGGTATTCAACAATTTTACTGTACCAATTTGAAAATCGGTGTAGCGTATCTGCGATAGCTGAAAAAGAAAAAAGTTTGCTTGTATCACACTGTCTAATATATACACAATGATTAGTACTTCAACATAAAACAGATTTTTTTTTTTTTAATTTTGATTATTTTTCAATGAATAATGACCCCACGCTAGTGTATCTATTCCGTTAGAACAAATATGTCTTTTATCATCGTCACAACTCAATGCAAGTTTGTTAACCGTAATAGTTTGTATTATATGTTTTCTAGACCGAAACATTCTCATTTCTTTTCTAATCTTCTTATGCTCAAACAAACAAATTTTAAAATCTTCATAATTTATATTATTTTTTAGGGTGGGTTTAGTTACTCCTTTTGCTTTTTTTAAATGCATTTTTTTTACATTCTCTAAGTAATCATCATTTATTGTTCTATACGCATATAATTTACTTCTGAGACCAATGAATTCTACAACACACACTCCGCACGTTTCGTCTTTAAACGCTCCCAGTCTTTTTTTATTCTCTATAGAAAAACACTTGTGGTCAATCGGATAGTCTGACAAATCGAGATAAGGTTTTAAATTAGGATTTAAAAAATCATTATACAAATCTTCTGTAAATATTTGGTAAAAAAATGAATCTGTATCCATATATAATAATTTAATATTATTCTCATAAAAAGGTTTCATAACATTATAATGCATATGGTACATATGATATTTACTAAGCTCTAAAACAGTGAATCCAATAAATAAATATATATATAGGCTTATCGAAAAATATAGTTTCCTTTGACAGTTCGACAGCGCAAAGATTAGCATTGTATATAATTCTATTACGAAAATTAGGTTTAGAAATCAATTTACGTAATCGTTTTTCTTTGTTTACCAATTCTAGGTTTAAACGATTTCTAACATTTTCAATGGTCTTACCAAACATAGCATTATTTAACAACTTATAGAAATCCTTTTCAAAGTCATTTTTTGATTGTTTTCTTTTATCATTATTAAAATTTATATATGGTGCTAGCCAATCGCTTTGATGAAACTTTAAAACGCGATGAATTTTCTTTAATTACAATCCGTTTTGAATAGCCTGTTTTAAGATCATATAGTGACAGACGTAATTTTGCTTTCCACCCAAAGTTGTTATTAGTTTTTCTTGTTTTAAGTGGGGTTGAGTAATTTTCTTTTCAGGCAAAAAGGGGAAATCATTATGAGAGTCGTGTAGAAAGGTCGGATATTCTATATCACATTCTATCATATAACCGATCGAACTATTATCTGATACTGCCATTACATCGAAAATTACTAATTCTTTTTTTGTTAACCATTTAAAATTATCTTTAGGCATGGGCTTACACATTCCCAGTCCGTATAAATTATTGGCATCAATATATGTTATAAATGATGTTGGTTTTTCCCTATCGTACATTTGTTTTAAATAAAAATTATTTGCTGTTGCAAAACGTTGAACACAAGACACAACACCGCCTCTAATGCCTCTCTCGATAAACATGTACATATCATAGTCTGTTATCAGTTCTAAAGCTACTTTAGTATATTTTAACATTGCATCAAACGTCAGACTTGGCAGTGTCAAATAATGAGCCGGGTCGAGTTCATAGTTCTCTAAACATATGTTACGGAAATTTTCAAACACATCTGCAAGCAAAAGTACGTCTGTACACAAATACAAATCAGAATAAGCACCAAGATTGGTACAATTGAAATGAGACCAGACTTTTTTTGCGTGTTCGTAATCTGCATTGTCAATATCTTCATCTAATAATTTATTATAAAAACACTCTTTCGGTGGTAATTCAGTTTCATTAAGTCTGTCCCAACTGTCTGTATAATCATAACAATAGACACCTTTTCTTGTCACAAGTGAGATTTCATCGTTTGAAAAAAATAAACTTGAATATTTAAATCTATCTTTAGGTAGAATATTTACAAGTTTACTCAAACTAGTACCTAAAAATCTGAAACTATCTAAAAACCTCAGTTTTAATCCACTTTTAGTTTTTTTAGCAAATGAAACATACTTTTCTGAGGTATTTGGAATTACATCAATTTTTTCCTCATCACAGTCCAACTGACGAACAATAATATGAGTATCATAATTCGACGATCCGTGTAGTATGACTGGTAAATACCTTTGATTAATTCGTTTCAAATTACAATCTCTACATAAAATATTTCTAAATTTTCCTGTAAAATGACAATGATCTCTTACTGGTCTATCAATCATACTGAACACTAAATTACACAGTTCACAATTAGTCGCTGTATCTACCCTATTTTGTTCTTCTGCAGTTAACGGTAACATTGGTACATTATTTTCACTAATTAAGTCGCCAATCAAATTAGCTATAGAAATTAAATAATCCATAAACTTGGCAGCAGCATTTTCACCACGATATATGTACAGGTCTTTTGGTAAATGTTCCGCTATACAATCACTTAAATCACTATCGATCACTAGATATACACAAACACTCATCGGTTCGTGTATATTATTAATTGTTGTGAATTTACTCTGTTTTTCGTTTACATTTTTTTGCAAACACTCGAAATCTGCATACGCAACTACAGGTACTTTATACTTAAAATGTACATTCTTAAATTTTAAAATTGGTGGATCATCGTTTTCATCCGATTCCGGCATTTTTACTGCAGCAGGTTTATTAATACAACAATAGAGTTTATGGGTTTTCAACTTTTTATGACAGTTCGGCTGTTGATAATGAGCAAAACAGCGTTTACAAAATACCATAGACTTTTCATGTTTAGTCACCTGACTTCTAACTAATCTGGAAAAATTACTGATATAACAATAATGATTGGTTGTACTATTGGAAATTAACAAAAGATCAAAATGATTTGCACTCTCGTGTGTACACACCCTCAATGGATACACCTCGTTTTGTTCACTTATACCATAGACATTAACGCTTACACCACTATTAACTTTTTCAAACTTTTTTATATCTTTTAATTCAACTGGAAATTTAAGCATGTTGAAATTAAACTTATCACACAAATTTCTATACCTATCATCAATACATTGTTTATTGTTCCCATTTACATAACGAGCTAATATAGCCCACTGAAAACATTTGTTATCATTAAAATTTTCTGGATTAATTACTGCATGTTTTTTTTAATTTCATTGTTTAATTGTAAATAGCTTGAACCTGACAACGGTTGATAGCGACTAAACCGTAACAATATGCCGTCGACAAACAGTAAGCTCCACCCACTTCCTTTACCTTGATATTCACTCTCTTCGTGACATATTTTTTTTATCATATCATGTAAAATCACATTTATGTCTGAACCATGAAATATAGACACGTTTATTGTTTTGAATGCACGACTTTGTTTCTCGTTACTACTAGGTTTTACGTAAGTACATTCTAAAACAATATTAAATTTAACAGCACCATAATCTTTTAACATTTGCGTTATTATATCATTAATAGATTTTTTATTATTTATTAAAATTAAACAAATATCTTTAAAGTGTTTCTGATTATTTTTCCAAAAATAAGTCTTTAGATTTCCTTTAAATGCATTTTCCAATTCTATAAAACTGTCATTTTGAAAATTGCTATCATATCTTAGCCTAGCAGTTTTTCTTTTTAAATTTACAAATTCTTCTTCCTGAGGAGTAATAGACGTTGTAGAAGGACCCGGTACGTCAATTTCCATTGGTTCAACATCAACAACGTTTTGTAGTTTTCTTTTTTTAAAAGGAAGAAATTTATTATTTTCCATCTGAAAAAAAAAAAATAAAAACTTTTTTTAGATACCAGACGATCCAAATCCGTTAGAACCACGTTCTGTCACGGTGTCTACACTATTGGTTATCATATACAACTGAGGACATTTTGCTTGCTCGCAAATAAGCTGAGCAATCTTGTCACCTTTCCGTATTAAAAAATCTTGATTTGAATGATTAAACAATATAACGCCAACATTACCGGTATAATCAGGATCAATAACACCTGCACCAACGTCAATTCCAAATTTCAATGCTAACCCACTTCTAGGTGCTATCCTACCATAACAATTTTTAGGAAGTTTTATTGCTAGGTCAGTAAATATAAGTCGTCTGTCGCGTTTTGGAATTAATACATCAAGCGGTGAACATAAATCAAAGCCAATTGAATGTTGTGTTGCACGTTGAGGTACTATTGCATTGTCAGACAATTTAACATAGCCCAAATATTCTTCATAAACTGTAAATAAATTAAAAAAAATTATTAGTAAATAACCTAAATATTATTAATATTTAAATGTAAATAAAATATTAGTAAATATAAAACTAAATATTATTAATATATAATTGTAAGGAAAAACATCTTAACTACATAATTGTTCAAACCGCTACCTCAGTTAATATTAGTAATATATAAATTTAAATAAAATGTTAGTAAATATAAAACTATATACTATTAATATATAAATGTTAGTAAAAAAAAAAAATCTTAACTAATTAAATGTTCTAACCCTAAATATATTAATGAAAATAAAATGTTAGTAAATATAAATGAAAGATAAAAAATTAGTTAGGAGGTTGTTGTTGGTCTATTCTTTTTTCTTATCAAATTTAATTGTTTCTTTTTTCACGTTTTTAATTTTTAAAACCCTGTTCCCAACTTCTGTAAGAATATTATTGATCAACGTCAAAATTTCCGATTCGTCTTCCTTATTTTTATTTAATAAAAAGTATCCTTTTTTTGAGACTTTCTGCCAGTAGAATTTCTCCGACTGGCATTTTTTCAAGTCATTGACGTCGGAAATTTCGATTTTGATCAAGTGGGTACCTGTTTCACCGGGAGTTGAGATCTTTTTTCTTACGTTACCTGATTGGAAAGAAAATTGTTGACTTATTACAAGTGGTTCATTTTTTTTAGATTTTTTGAATAATTTAGCAAAGTTGTCATCACCGTCATCGTCACTACTAGAATCGGAATCGCTAGTGAAATTTGGAAAATTTGGGGTTTTGTTAGACGTTGATGAATGTTTTCTTTTGTTAGTTTGGTTAAGAACATCCCTAGCTATTTTCAACAACTGTTGCACTGTCGCTAATGGAAACTTCGTCAATCCAACTATTGGTTTATTTAGGACAGGCTGGAAAATAGCTAGCAGTTCTTCGTAGTCCCTGACCAAATCGGATTGTGCATTCAGGCTGTCCTCATTAGAAATATCAGAATTAGAAGTAACTTTATTTTTGAAAATTTTGAAAAGCTGCTGCATGCAAATTGTTAACTGTCTAGAGATTGGATTTGTTAAAATTTCATAGTTTCCTTTAAGATGGACAACCAGCCTTTCCCATTTGGTTAGAGAATCAACGCCTAACAAAAACAGGCTTTCTATTATTTGTATAATTGTGAAAAAGGTACCCTTAGTCTGTTGTTGAGAACAGGACGGGGATGTTCTTGAGCAGGACGGCAGGTTTTGTGATTCCTCGCTCAGGTCAATGACGATCTGCTGCTGCTGTTCATCGGCCATTATTTTCTTAGAAAAAATCAAGAAGCTGAAAAAAATTCATTAAATTAATATAATTACTTGAATATACGAGAATAAGGTTCCAGTTAAATGAATAAATTGAGAAGTAAAATTATTTCAATATCCAATTTGTATAATAATTTATTTTATAATTAATCGTGTATATAGAATAAAGTTTCAATTAAATGAATAAATTGAAAATAAAATGATTAAAAGACCAACAAATAAAATCATTTCAATATCTAATTTATTTTATAATTACTTGTATATAGAATAAAGTTTCAATTAAATGAATAAATTGATTAAATTGAAATTAAAAAACCACCAAATAAAATTATTTCAATATCTAATTTGTATAATAATTTATTTTATAATTAATCGTGTATATAGAATAAAGTTTCAATTAAATGAATAAATTTTAAAAATAATAAAATGATTAAATTGAAATTAAAAGACCGCCAAGTAAAATTATTTCAATATCCAATTTGTATAGAATAAATTTTCAATTAAATGAATAAATTGAAAATAATAAAATGATTAAAATTTGTATAATAATTTATTTTATAATTACTTGTATATAGAATAAAGTTTCAATTAAATGAATAAATTGAAAATAATAAAATGATTAAAATTTGTATAATAATTTATTTTATAATTACTTGTATATAGAATAAAGTTTCAATTAAATGAATAAATTGAAAATATATATTTATTCTATTTTCAAAAATAGTGAAAATTATTAAGTTTTATTTTATTTTCAAAGAGTTAGACGAATATATGTTGTTCTTTCCAATATCTCATTTATATATTTTAATCGATAAAATAGTAATCTTTACTATGTAAAACAGAACAATAATTACCTTATGTCAAAGTCTTTGTGGACGTACTACGACGACAGCAGCAGCAAACAGGTCTGAAGATCTAACGAGGATCTAGATGTGAAGAGAAAAGTGTGAAGATCTGGGGTTTTTTTCAAAGAGTGATGACTATGTTGAAAAAGATGTGTAGACTCAGCAACGAGGAAGAAACTGGTGAAGGTGAAAAGATCTCAACCAGAAGAGTGTTTGAAGAAAAGAGGTGGCGTACTACGGTGGCTACGACGACTACGATGGTCTAAGGGCGAGGAAGGTGTGGAGCTCTGCTGAACAGCGAAGAAGAAACTGGTGCAGGAACTCTGAAGTCCCACTCTTGCACGGGAGTATATATAGGGGTCAATTAGTATGTAAGGTAGCGCGCTGAATGATACACGTAGCGCTCAACCTTTTCATTGGGCCTCGTTAATAATAAAGAACAAACTAACAATGTGACAATATTTTATTTTTTTTTTTTTTGTACATAACACACATTTATAAATTTTAATCAAATATTTTTAACAAACACATGTTAAAATAATATATTATAATTGGTTACATACCACATTGATACTGTTTTATTTCACTTAACAAGTTCGAATTTAATGGAAACAATATATTAACTTCTTTAATTAATATTATTAATTGGCTGTTGATCCACTACTATCACTTTATTAAATATACTATTAGTAGGTGAAAATATCATTTCATGAATATTATGTAATTCTTTTAAATAATCCAAATCTACATAGCCTATTTCTTCAGTCCGATTACGTGAACATAGTCTTTGAAAACAAACCTCTGGTTCAGTTTTTAAATAAATAATGAATTTGAAATAATATATTATAATTGGTTACATACCACATTGATACTGTTTTATTTCACTTAACAAGTTCGAATTTAATGGAAACAATATATTAACTTCTTTAATATTATTAAATGACTGTTGATCCACTACTATCACTTTATTAAATATACTATTATTAGGTGTAAATATCATTTCATGAATATTATGTAATGCTTTTAAATAATCCAAATCTACATAGCCTATTTCTTCAGTCCGATTACGTGAACATAGTCTTTGAAAACAAACCTCTGGTTCAGTTTTTAAATAAATAATGAATTTATTTTTTCTAATGACATTTGGTAATATATCATACAACTTTTTTAAAATATTAAACTCAAAATTTTGTAATAGATTTTTTTCTAACATAAGTTTTGAAAAAATCTCAAGACTATCTGTAACAGATCTTTCAACTATCACAATTTTACCTAATTTTGAATATTCCTCAGCTTTAGACTCATTTTCCATCATGGACAATAACGCTAAGACTTGAAACATAAAACCCCATCTTTTTGTATCTTCATAAAACAATTTTAATACATTTTTACCACTTAAATTTAACCAAACATCAAGAGGTTCATTGATGAACATACTATTATAACCATTATGATTTAAATAATCGCACAATATATTTCCAAAAGTTGATTTTCCTGCCGATATATTTCCTTCAACATGTATAATCATTATCTTATTTTATTAATTATATATTATTTATGTGACAACAGGAAAAATACAGTAATAAATTCAAATACACGATATGTAATAATAAATCAATAATTGCTTATTAATCATACATATAATCGTGCACAATGACAAATAAAACTAGTTAAAATGCAACATTGAATCTAGCCTTCCAGAGCCTTTTATAGAAGCACGTCGTCAATGTTAGAGGACGGAAACGTTATGGCGCTGTGCTAAAATATTGATTCAAATAAGCCGGACGAAGCTTCACTGACTTATATTGCTTGACTACTAATAAGCTTGAAAGCAGCACGCGCGCGGCTTTGAAAGCGGCGCGCAAACGTAATGAGGCACGCGCGAACGTGATGAGGCGCGCGAACGCTTTGACTACTAATGAGAACGCTACACACTCACACTCGACTTGGACACAGGTCGGGGGTCGACACGTGAACGGAATAACAACTAGGCGGACCCTTAGGGCGGGGGTCAAAGGTCAGAGGTTAAAGGTCGGAGGCCAGAGGGCGGGGGGCCAAGGGTCAAAGGTCAAAGGTCAATGACTTTAGGTCGTGACCAATGATGACCTTTAGACGAAGAAGTCAATGGCCGCCTTAGGCTGGCTGTGGAGTCAGAGACCTTTGAACGATGACAATGTCGTCGGACCGGACCGACCTTGTCTGGTATGCAGACTAATGTTGATGTATTGCCATATATGGAGGGTGGATGTGTGCGGTATGCGTGCTAGTGAGGTTTTGGCACGTGCCTTGCATGTTAATTAGATAACGGTACTTCTTAAACCGACAAAACCTCACTACTATAGCTGAGTTTAAGTCCGTTATGGGGACGACTTGCAAAGAGACTCTCCTCTGGCCAATCATTATAGCTATGTCTCTGTAAAACTGTCGGAGTTCTCTAAGTGTTGAGCAGGCGGATTGCAGCACAGTAATGTAGTCCTCTACTTGCCATCTAACAGCAAGGAGTGTTGTGGCTATATTTAACCTATCCGCCTTCCAGTCTGTGGATTTCATGGCTCTTGACAAATCAGATGACCATTCATTAAGATCTGTTGCTATAGAGTTCACTTTATCTGTTAGATTTTTGAACATCTCAACACTCTCTCTGTGTAATGTCTCAGATGCTGACACAGTGCCGCTAATAAACGTCGTTACAGTTTCTGAAATTTGATTTATGGACTTGTCTTGTTCTAGGAAATGATCATTAATGGCCTTAGCATCCTCTGAGTTCATCCCCCCCCACATCCACTTTGTTGCTGACCAGTCCCAGGGTATCCAGCCTGAGGTCTCGTTCAGGATTCCTCTCCTCACTCGGTTGCCGGTGGAAATGACCAGACTAGGGCACATATGAGCCCATGCAACTACAGAACAAAGAACATCCTGAACTACTTCAGGAAGGTTATTTGTTTCACCTTCGAGTCGTCTTTTTGTGGACTTATAAATGGAGGTGCTATTACCGTACGGCTCAAGTGCTTGATGCCATATCCTGATTGGAATATAACTTCTACAGAATTGACATGGTCCATTAGTCCTCAAGATCTAGTCCTTGTCGAACCATTAGAGAATTCCCTTCAGGTTCCTTACTAGCATCATAGATCACAACAGAGTCAGAAAGTCCAACTAGTATAAAACTTGTAACTGCTATCACCTCAGTCTTAATCCAAGTCCATGGCGCAGTCTTTCCTATTATGTGACGGTAAGATCCATGTGGAACACAGAGTTGTGATGGTAATGACTCACAAGCTGTATGTGTCAATCTAGAGCGTCGTCGGATACAGATATCTCCCCAGTTGAGATCAAATCTGAAACTTGGTTGCCAACGGTAGTTTACACATTTACTGATAAAAGCTTTCTTGGTAACACTACGCGTCACTACCCAATCTGAGCAATTACCAGGTAGAGTAGTAATCTGAGCAGCAAGTTGATGATTTGTCTGGGCATCATTTGGTGTCACCATGAGTGAGTCCTGATTATCAAACGGTGTATGGGCAACTACTACAAAAGTCATTATAAGGCGAACTTCCCCAGGATGGTGAGCAGTTTCCCTGTTCAAAGGTGGTAATCCTAAAGGAGCTATAGCCGATTGAATTATATGGTTTACATGCTGTGTCATCAGTAAGTGGCAAACAGTTGCTATAATGACCATGAGAAGCACCATCCATATCATATCTCTGTCCCACACATCTTTTAGGTGTTGCAATACATCGTGAATAATTGTCTGATTGGTTGGGATTGCTGATACCGTTGTTGAGACTATAGTTGAAACAGAAGGCACAGTTGTTGTTACAGATACATTATCAGTTGGGAGTGTTATCATCCTTGGAATTGTCTGAGTTGTCTCCCCTGGAAGTCCGAGGGCTCTCATGATTCCGGGAGAGTCCCGTAGCATCTGGGGAGGGAGCGCCATTGCATAACCATAGTTCATCTCTGTTTGCGCTGGCCGTGCTACAGCTCTCGTGAGGAGCCCGGTAACCCCCCACGAATGCAACCAGGTTAATATCAGGTAGATGTCAATGATGACCTGTACTATCACGAAGTATTGCCAGTCAAAGATAAAGAACACATAAGATATTGTATTTAGATGAGACAGAGGGGACCACCTTTGAGTGTCTTCATTGTAATCCTGCTCAAGTCTAGTCGTCACATCAGTAAAGTTTTGGGTGGCATTGGCAAGGACGGCCTTTAACTTTGAAATTGTTGTATAACCTCTTTCAAAGGTAAATGTCAAATTGCTAAATTTTAGTGATCTGAGTGTCTTAGTAGTCGGTAATGTGGCAACAGACACATTGATGCGATAAAATTGGTTACTGGTTATAGGCTGGTAGTTTGGATTTTCGTAGATAGGCTGGAGGTAGCCCATGCTTATGTACTCGTTAGCTGTTACACTGTACAAGGTTTGGTGACCAACTGTAAGAGAGCATCCCTCCTGGAGCTGTAAATACATGACTCCTTTAATCTCTAAGGTTGTATCTAAACTGTTCCCAGAGGGCCCCTTGCATCTCTGGTGCCCACTGATCACCTCATCAGATGTTGACACCAGCCATTCATTACTGGAGATAGGGAGAATGTAAACTGAGCTAGCAAACGCATCTGTTACTGCGCGTAGTCTACAGGTATCCTCGACCTCAGCAGACAGTGTAAGAAGTTTATATAAACAGTTGTTAGTTAAGCCCTGCTGTATTGGAGGAGAGAATGTGCAGAGATTCAATGGACTTATCTCACACATGGCTACCTCCCCTCCGGTAAACCCCTGCCACATCTCTAGACTCTCGTCGAGATTTATGGCAACAGTTTCCGTATCAAGTTCCAACCATTGCCCTTTTACAAAGAAAGGTATTGTAGACAATCTCCAGGTCCTAAATGCGAACTTAGAGCTGACCAAGGGAATGTGTAAGGCCACTACCAAATTCTTGCCATTGATGTAACAGTTTGTGGGTATATTGGCCACGAAGGTGATCACTTCGTCATAGGGGATTATCTGGAGGTAGCTATCGAGTTTTCTCTTGATTGATAGTATAGCTGAGTTTAAGTCCGTTATGGGGACGACTTGCAAAGAGACTCTCCTCTGGCCAATCATTATAGCTATGTCTCTGTAAAACTGTCGGAGTTCTCTAAGTGTTGAGCAGGCGGATTGCAGCACAGTAATGTAGTCCTCTACTTGCCATCTAACAGCAAGGAGTTGTGGCTATATTTAACCTATCCGCCTTCCAGTCTGTGGATTTCATGGCTCTTGACAAATCAGATGACCATTCATTAAGATCTGTTGCTATAGAGTTCACTTTATCTGTTAGATTTTTGAACATCTCAACACTCTCTCTGTGTAATGTCTCAGATGCTGACACAGTGCCGCTAATAAACGTCGTTACAGTTTCTGAAATTTGATTTATGGACTTGTCTTGTTCTAGGAAATGATCATTAATGGCCTTAGCATCCTCTGAGTTCATCCCCCCCCCACATCCACTTTGTTGCTGACCAGTCCCAGGGTATCCAGCCTGAGGTCTCGTTCAGGATTCCTCTCCTCACTCGGTTGCCGGTGGAAATGACCAGACTAGGGCACATATGAGCCCATGCAACTACAGAACAAAGAACATCCTGAACTACTTCAGGAAGGTTATTTGTTTCACCTTCGAGTCGTCTTTTTGTGGACTTATAAATGGAGGTGCTATTACCGTACGGCTCAAGTGCTTGATGCCATATCCTGATTGGAATATAACTTCTACAGAATTGACATGGTCCATTAGTCCTCAAGATCTAGTCCTTGTCGAACCATTAGAGAATTCCCTTCAGGTTCCTTACTAGCATCATAGATCACAACAGAGTCAGAAAGTCCAACTAGTATAAAACTTGTAACTGCTATCACCTCAGTCTTAATCCAAGTCCATGGCGCAGTCTTTCCTATTATGTGACGGTAAGATCCATGTGGAACACAGAGTTGTGATGGTAATGACTCACAAGCTGTATGTGTCAATCTAGAGCGTCGTCGGATACAGATATCTCCCCAGTTGAGATCAAATCTGAAACTTGGTTGCCAACGGTAGTTTACACATTTACTGATAAAAGCTTTCTTGGTAACACTACGCGTCACTACCCAATCTGAGCAATTACCAGGTAGAGTAGTAATCTGAGCAGCAAGTTGATGATTTGTCTGGGCATCATTTGGTGTCACCATGAGTGAGTCCTGATTATCAAACGGTGTATGGGCAACTACTACAAAAGTCATTATAAGGCGAACTTCCCCAGGATGGTGAGCAGTTTCCCTGTTCAAAGGTGGTAATCCTAAAGGAGCTATAGCCGATTGAATTATATGGTTTACATGCTGTGTCATCAGTAAGTGGCAAACAGTTGCTATAATGACCATGAGAAGCACCATCCATATCATATCTCTGTCCCACACATCTTTTAGGTGTTGCAATACATCGTGAATAATTGTCTGATTGGTTGGGATTGCTGATACCGTTGTTGAGACTATAGTTGAAACAGAAGGCACAGTTGTTGTTACAGATACATTATCAGTTGGGAGTGTTATCATCCTTGGAATTGTCTGAGTTGTCTCCCCTGGAAGTCCGAGGGCTCTCATGATTCCGGGAGAGTCCCGTAGCATCTGGGGAGGGAGCGCCATTGCATAACCATAGTTCATCTCTGTTTGCGCTGGCCGTGCTACAGCTCTCGTGAGGAGCCCGGTAACCCCCCACGAATGCAACCAGGTTAATATCAGGTAGATGTCAATGATGACCTGTACTATCACGAAGTATTGCCAGTCAAAGATAAAGAACACATAAGATATTGTATTTAGATGAGACAGAGGGGACCACCTTTGAGTGTCTTCATTGTAATCCTGCTCAAGTCTAGTCGTCACATCAGTAAAGTTTTGGGTGGCATTGGCAAGGACGGCCTTTAACTTTGAAATTGTTGTATAACCTCTTTCAAAGGTAAATGTCAAATTGCTAAATTTTAGTGATCTGAGTGTCTTAGTAGTCGGTAATGTGGCAACAGACACATTGATGCGATAAAATTGGTTACTGGTTATAGGCTGGTAGTTTGGATTTTCGTAGATAGGCTGGAGGTAGCCCATGCTTATGTACTCGTTAGCTGTTACACTGTACAAGGTTTGGTGACCAACTGTAAGAGAGCATCCCTCCTGGAGCTGTAAATACATGACTCCTTTAATCTCTAAGGTTGTATCTAAACTGTTCCCAGAGGGCCCCTTGCATCTCTGGTGCCCACTGATCACCTCATCAGATGTTGACACCAGCCATTCATTACTGGAGATAGGGAGAATGTAAACTGAGCTAGCAAACGCATCTGTTACTGCGCGTAGTCTACAGGTATCCTCGACCTCAGCAGACAGTGTAAGAAGTTTATATAAACAGTTGTTAGTTAAGCCCTGCTGTATTGGAGGAGAGAATGTGCAGAGATTCAATGGACTTATCTCACACATGGCTACCTCCCCTCCGGTAAACCCCTGCCACATCTCTAGACTCTCGTCGAGATTTATGGCAACAGTTTCCGTATCAAGTTCCAACCATTGCCCTTTTACAAAGAAAGGTATTGTAGACAATCTCCAGGTCCTAAATGCGAACTTAGAGCTGACCAAGGGAATGTGTAAGGCCACTACCAAATTCTTGCCATTGATGTAACAGTTTGTGGGTATATTGGCCACGAAGGTGATCACTTCGTCATAGGGGATTATCTGGAGGTAGCTATCGAGTTTTCTCTTGATTGATAGTATAGCTGAGTTTAAGTCCGTTATGGGGACGACTTGCAAAGAGACTCTCCTCTGGCCAATCATTATAGCTATGTCTCTGTAAAACTGTCGGAGTTCTCTAAGTGTTGAGCAGGCGGATTGCAGCACAGTAATGTAGTCCTCTACTTGCCATCTAACAGCAAGGAGTGTTGTGGCTATATTTAACCTATCCGCCTTCCAGTCTGTGGATTTCATGGCTCTTGACAAATCAGATGACCATTCATTAAGATCTGTTGCTATAGAGTTCACTTTATCTGTTAGATTTTTGAACATCTCAACACTCTCTCTGTGTAATGTCTCAGATGCTGACACAGTGCCGCTAATAAACGTCGTTACAGTTTCTGAAATTTGATTTATGGACTTGTCTTGTTCTAGGAAATGATCATTAATGGCCTTAGCATCCTCTGAGTTCATCCCCCCCCACATCCACTTTGTTGCTGACCAGTCCCAGGGTATCCAGCCTGAGGTCTCGTTCAGGATTCCTCTCCTCACTCGGTTGCCGGTGGAAATGACCAGACTAGGGCACATATGAGCCCATGCAACTACAGAACAAAGAACATCCTGAACTACTTCAGGAAGGTTATTTGTTTCACCTTCGAGTCGTCTTTTTGTGGACTTATAAATGGAGGTGCTATTACCGTACGGCTCAAGTGCTTGATGCCATATCCTGATTGGAATATAACTTCTACAGAATTGACATGGTCCATTAGTCCTCAAGATCTAGTCCTTGTCGAACCATTAGAGAATTCCCTTCAGGTTCCTTACTAGCATCATAGATCACAACAGAGTCAGAAAGTCCAACTAGTATAAAACTTGTAACTGCTATCACCTCAGTCTTAATCCAAGTCCATGGCGCAGTCTTTCCTATTATGTGACGGTAAGATCCATGTGGAACACAGAGTTGTGATGGTAATGACTCACAAGCTGTATGTGTCAATCTAGAGCGTCGTCGGATACAGATATCTCCCCAGTTGAGATCAAATCTGAAACTTGGTTGCCAACGGTAGTTTACACATTTACTGATAAAAGCTTTCTTGGTAACACTACGCGTCACTACCCAATCTGAGCAATTACCAGGTAGAGTAGTAATCTGAGCAGCAAGTTGATGATTTGTCTGGGCATCATTTGGTGTCACCATGAGTGAGTCCTGATTATCAAACGGTGTATGGGCAACTACTACAAAAGTCATTATAAGGCGAACTTCCCCAGGATGGTGAGCAGTTTCCCTGTTCAAAGGTGGTAATCCTAAAGGAGCTATAGCCGATTGAATTATATGGTTTACATGCTGTGTCATCAGTAAGTGGCAAACAGTTGCTATAATGACCATGAGAAGCACCATCCATATCATATCTCTGTCCACACATCTTTTAGGTGTTGCAATACATCGTGAATAATTGTCTGATTGGTTGGGATTGCTGATACCGTTGTTGAGACTATAGTTGAAACAGAAGGCACAGTTGTTGTTACAGATACATTATCAGTTGGGAGTGTTATCATCCTTGGAATTGTCTGAGTTGTCTCCCCTGGAAGTCCGAGGGCTCTCATGATTCCGGGAGAGTCCCGTAGCATCTGGGGAGGGAGCGCCATTGCATAACCATAGTTCATCTCTGTTTGCGCTGGCCGTGCTACAGCTCTCGTGAGGAGCCCGGTAACCCCCCACGAATGCAACCAGGTTAATATCAGGTAGATGTCAATGATGACCTGTACTATCACGAAGTATTGCCAGTCAAAGATAAAGAACACATAAGATATTGTATTTAGATGAGACAGAGGGGACCACCTTTGAGTGTCTTCATTGTAATCCTGCTCAAGTCTAGTCGTCACATCAGTAAAGTTTTGGGTGGCATTGGCAAGGACGGCCTTTAACTTTGAAATTGTTGTATAACCTCTTTCAAAGGTAAATGTCAAATTGCTAAATTTTAGTGATCTGAGTGTCTTAGTAGTCGGTAATGTGGCAACAGACACATTGATGCGATAAAATTGGTTACTGGTTATAGGCTGGTAGTTTGGATTTTCGTAGATAGGCTGGAGGTAGCCCCATGCTTATGTACTCGTTAGCTGTTACACTGTACAAGGTTTGGTGACCAACTGTAAGAGAGCATCCCTCCTGGAGCTGTAAATACATGACTCCTTTAATCTCTAAGGTTGTATCTAAACTGTTCCCAGAGGGCCCCTTGCATCTCTGGTGCCCACTGATCACCTCATCAGATGTTGACACCAGCCATTCATTACTGGAGATAGGGAGAATGTAAACTGAGCTAGCAAACGCATCTGTTACTGCGCGTAGTCTACAGGTATCCTCGACCTCAGCAGACAGTGTAAGAAGTTTATATAAACAGTTGTTAGTTAAGCCCTGCTGTATTGGAGGAGAGAATGTGCAGAGATTCAATGGACTTATCTCACACATGGCTACCTCCCCTCCGGTAAACCCCTGCCACATCTCTAGACTCTCGTCGAGATTTATGGCAACAGTTTCCGTATCAAGTTCCAACCATTGCCCTTTTACAAAGAAAGGTATTGTAGACAATCTCCAGGTCCTAAATGCGAACTTAGAGCTGACCAAGGGAATGTGTAAGGCCACTACCAAATTCTTGCCATTGATGTAACAGTTTGTGGGTATATTGGCCACGAAGGTGATCACTTCGTCATAGGGGATTATCTGGAGGTAGCTATCGAGTTTTCTCTTGATTGATAGTATAGCTGAGTTTAAGTCCGTTATGGGGACGACTTGCAAAGAGACTCTCCTCTGGCCAATCATTATAGCTATGTCTCTGTAAAACTGTAAAACTGTCAGAGTTCTCTAAGTGTTGAGCAGGCGGATTGCAGCACAGTAATGTAGTCCTCTACTTGCCATCTAACAGCAAGGAGTGTTGTGGCTATATTTAACCTATCCGCCTTCCAGTCTGTGGATTTCATGGCTCTTGACAAATCAGATGACCATTCATTAAGATCTGTTGCTATAGAGTTCACTTTATCTGTTAGATTTTTGAACATCTCAACACTCTCTCTGTGTAATGTCTCAGATGCTGACACAGTGCCGCTAATAAACGTCGTTACAGTTTCTGAAATTTGATTTATGGACTTGTCTTGTTCTAGGAAATGATCATTAATGGCCTTAGCATCCTCTGAGTTCATCCCCCCCCACATCCACTTTGTTGCTGACCAGTCCCAGGGTATCCAGCCTGAGGTCTCGTTCAGGATTCCTCTCCTCACTCGGTTGCCGGTGGAAATGACCAGACTAGGGCACATATGAGCCCATGCAACTACAGAACAAAGAACATCCTGAACTACTTCAGGAAGGTTATTTGTTTCACCTTCGAGTCGTCTTTTTGTGGACTTATAAATGGAGGTGCTATTACCGTACGGCTCAAGTGCTTGATGCCATATCCTGATTGGAATATAACTTCTACAGAATTGACATGGTCCATTAGTCCTCAAGATCTAGTCCTTGTCGAACCATTAGAGAATTCCCTTCAGGTTCCTTACTAGCATCATAGATCACAACAGAGTCAGAAAGCCCAACTAGTATAAAACTTGTAACTGCTATCACCTCAGTCTTAATCCAAGTCCATGGCGCAGTCTTTCCTATTATGTGACGGTAAGATCCATGTGGAACACAGAGTTGTGATGGTAATGACTCACAAGCTGTATGTGTCAATCTAGAGCGTCGTCGGATAGATATCTCCCCAGTTGAGATCAAATCTGAAACTTGGTTGCCAACGGTAGTTTACACATTTACTGATAAAAGCTTTCTTGGTAACACTACGCGTCACTACCCAATCTGAGCAATTACCAGGTAGAGTAGTAATCTGAGCAGCAAGTTGATGATTTGTCTGGGCATCATTTGGTGTCACCATGAGTGAGTCCTGATTATCAAACGGTGTATGGGCAACTACTACAAAAGTCATTATAAGGCGAACTTCCCCAGGATGGTGAGCAGTTTCCCTGTTCAAAGGTGGTAATCCTAAAGGAGCTATAGCCGATTGAATTATATGGTTTACATGCTGTGTCATCAGTAAGTGGCAAACAGTTGCTATAATGACCATGAGAAGCACCATCCATATCATATCTCTGTCCCACACATCTTTTAGGTGTTGCAATACATCGTGAATAATTGTCTGATTGGTTGGGATTGCTGATACCGTTGTTGAGACTATAGTTGAAACAGAAGGCACAGTTGTTGTTACAGATACATTATCAGTTGGGAGTGTTATCATCCTTGGAATTGTCTGAGTTGTCTCCCCTGGAAGTCCGAGGGCTCTCATGATTCCGGGAGAGTCCCGTAGCATCTGGGGAGGGAGCGCCATTGCATAACCATAGTTCATCTCTGTTTGCGCTGGCCGTGCTACAGCTCTCGTGAGGAGCCCGGTAACCCCCCACGAATGCAACCAGGTTAATATCAGGTAGATGTCAATGATGACCTGTACTATCACGAAGTATTGCCAGTCAAAGATAAAGAACACATAAGATATTGTATTTAGATGAGACAGAGGGGACCACCTTTGAGTGTCTTCATTGTAATCCTGCTCAAGTCTAGTCGTCACATCAGTAAAGTTTTGGGTGGCATTGGCAAGGACGGCCTTTAACTTTGAAATTGTTGTATAACCTCTTTCAAAGGTAAATGTCAAATTGCTAAATTTTAGTGATCTGAGTGTCTTAGTAGTCGGTAATGTGGCAACAGACACATTGATGCGATAAAATTGGTTACTGGTTATAGGCTGGTAGTTTGGATTTTCGTAGATAGGCTGGAGGTAGCCCATGCTTATGTACTCGTTAGCTGTTACACTGTACAAGGTTTGGTGACCAACTGTAAGAGAGCATCCCTCCTGGAGCTGTAAATACATGACTCCTTTAATCTCTAAGGTTGTATCTAAACTGTTCCCAGAGGGCCCCTTGCATCTCTGGTGCCCACTGATCACCTCATCAGATGTTGACACCAGCCATTCATTACTGGAGATAGGGAGAATGTAAACTGAGCTAGCAAACGCATCTGTTACTGCGCGTAGTCTACAGGTATCCTCGACCTCAGCAGACAGTGTAAGAAGTTTATATAAACAGTTGTTAGTTAAGCCCTGCTGTATTGGAGGAGAGAATGTGCAGAGATTCAATGGACTTATCTCACACATGGCTACCTCCCCTCCGGTAAACCCCTGCCACATCTCTAGACTCTCGTCGAGATTTATGGCAACAGTTTCCGTATCAAGTTCCAACCATTGCCCTTTTACAAAGAAAGGTATTGTAGACAATCTCCAGGTCCTAAATGCGAACTTAGGAGCTGACCAAGGGAATGTGTAAGGCCACTACCAAATTCTTGCCATTGATGTAACAGTTTGTGGGTATATTGGCCACGAAGGTGATCACTTCGTCATAGGGGATTATCTGGAGGTAGCTATCGAGTTTTCTCTTGATTGATAGTATAGCTGAGTTTAAGTCCGTTATGGGGACGACTTGCAAAGAGACTCTCCTCTGGCCAATCATTATAGCTATGTCTCTGTAAAACTGTCGGAGTTCTCTAAGTGTTGAGCAGGCGGATTGCAGCACAGTAATGTAGTCCTCTACTTGCCATCTAACAGCAAGGAGTGTTGTGGCTATATTTAACCTATCCGCCTTCCAGTCTGTGGATTTCATGGCTCTTGACAAATCAGATGACCATTCATTAAGATCTGTTGCTATAGAGTTCACTTTATCTGTTAGATTTTTGAACATCTCAAACACTCTCTCTGTGTAATGTCTCAGATGCTGACACAGTGCCGCTAATAAACGTCGTTACAGTTTCTGAAATTTGATTTATGGACTTGTCTTGTTCTAGGAAATGATCATTAATGGCCTTAGCATCCTCTGAGTTCATCCCCCCCCACATCCACTTTGTTGCTGACCAGTCCCAGGGTATCCAGCCTGAGGTCTCGTTCAGGATTCCTCTCCTCACTCGGTTGCCGGTGGAAATGACCAGACTAGGGCACATATGAGCCCATGCAACTACAGAACAAAGAACATCCTGAACTACTTCAGGAAGGTTATTTGTTTCACCTTCGAGTCGTCTTTTTGTGGACTTATAAATGGAGGTGCTATTACCGTACGGCTCAAGTGCTTGATGCCATATCCTGATTGGAATATAACTTCTACAGAATTGACATGGTCCATTTGTCCTCAAGATCTAGTCCTTGTCGAACCATTAGAGAATTCCCTTCAGGTTCCTTACTAGCATCATAGATCACAACAGAGTCAGAAAGTCCAACTAGTATAAAACTTGTAACTGCTATCACCTCAGTCTTAATCCAAGTCCATGGCGCAGTCTTTCCTATTATGTGACGGTAAGATCCATGTGGAACACAGAGTTGTGATGGTAATGACTCACAAGCTGTATGTGTCAATCTAGAGCGTCGTCGGATACAGATATCTCCCCAGTTGAGATCAAATCTGAAACTTGGTTGCCAACGGTAGTTTACACATTTACTGATAAAAGCTTTCTTGGTAACACTACGCGTCACTACCCCAATCTGAGCAATTACCAGGTAGAGTAGTAATCTGAGCAGCAAGTTGATGATTTGTCTGGGCATCATTTGGTGTCACCATGAGTGAGTCCTGATTATCAAACGGTGTATGGGCAACTACTACAAAAGTCATTATAAGGGCGAACTTCCCCAGGATGGTGAGCAGTTTCCCTGTTCAAAGGTGGTAATCCTAAAGGAGCTATAGCCGATTGAATTATATGGTTTACATGCTGTGTCATCAGTAAGTGGCAAACAGTTGCTATAATGACCATGAGAAGCACCATCCATATCATATCTCTGTCCCACACATCTTTTAGGTGTTGCAATACATCGTGAATAATTGTCTGATTGGTTGGGATTGCTGATACCGTTGTTGAGACTATAGTTGAAACAGAAGGCACAGTTGTTGTTACAGATACATTATCAGTTGGGAGTGTTATCATCCTTGGAATTGTCTGAGTTGTCTCCCCTGGAAGTCCGAGGGCTCTCATGATTCCGGGAGAGTCCCGTAGCATCTGGGGAGGGAGCGCCATTGCATAACCATAGTTCATCTCTGTTTGCGCTGGCCGTGCTACAGCTCTCGTGAGGAGCCCGGTAACCCCCCCACGAATGCAACCAGGTTAATATCAGGTAGATGTCAATGATGACCTGTACTATCACGAAGTATTGCCAGTCAAAGATAAAGAACACATAAGATATTGTATTTTAGATGAGACAGAGGGGACCACCTTTGAGTGTCTTCATTGTAATCCTGCTCAAGTCTAGTCGTCACATCAGTAAAGTTTTGGGGTGGCATTGGCAAGGACGGCCTTTTAACTTTGAAATTGTTGTATAACCTCTTTCAAAGGTAAATGTCAAATTGCTAAATTTTAGTGATCTGAGTGTCTTAGTAGTCGGTAATGTGGCAACAGACACATTGATGCGATAAAATTGGTTACTGGTATAGGCTGGTAGTTTGATTTTCTAGTAGCTGGAGTCCATTATGTATGGTTGCTTAACGTCAATTTGTGTGCAACTTAAGAGCACCTCGACGTAAATATGATCCTTATCTTAGTGTTAATGTCCAAGCCTTGATTCGTCACTGTCCACAGTTGTGCTATTATAGAGTGGGAAATGAAATGTAGCAGTCTGTATCAGGGTGTCTCAGGATCTGACTACACAAGTAAGTTTAATAACGTTTTGTAAGCGCTGTATTGGAAAATGGCGATTCATGTTTTAACTGTCTTCACTGGTAAACCTGCACACTGAACCTCTGATTATAGCAACAGTTCCGTATCAAGTTCACCATGCTTTTAAATAGTTAAAAGTTGTACTTCATCCTATGCGAACTTCATGACCTGAATTTAAGGCCACTACCAATTCTTCCTTGATAACTTTTTGTGGGTTATTGGCAGAAGGTTCACTCGTATAGGGCAATATTGGGGTGTTCGTTTCCTCTTAGGATTAAATTTCATAATGTGATTTAAGCCTAGGGACGTACTCAACAGACTCTCGCAATATTTTAATAGTTCTGTAAAACTGTCCGAAGTTTCTAAGTTGAGATTGGGATGAGCCATCATTCCACTCCTTTACTTGGATCTAACAGTCCAAGATTGTTGGCATTACCTATCGCCTTCCAGTCATAGGTATTTGCTTGAAATCAATGATTCATAAGGATTGTTGCTATAGAATTATTTATTGTTTTTTGAACAAAGTTTTGCATGTAATTATCTTAGTCTGGAATCTGATCTCATAATGGATTTATAGCAGTTTCTAATTTTTTTGGATTGTCTTGCAGAAATACCTTAGCTCCTAGTCCGCCATACATTTGTTGCCTTGATTTATCCATGGATCAGCTGAGGTCTTTCAGGATTCCTTTACTCGTTCGTGAATACCACTCAGGATTAGCTATCCTTATTTAAGAACATCCTGTACTTCAGATCATTTGTTTACCTTGATGCCTTTAGTGGATTAAATGAGGTCCTACCACGACTCATGCTTTCCATCCTAGTTGAATCATTTCAATGACATGGTCTGTATTGATCTAAGATCCTCTTTCACATAAGAATCCCTTCAGTACTTACTTCTTTTAGATCACACAAGTCATGAAGTCCTCTTAAACTTGTAATGGTATCACATCGGTCTTATCCACCATGGCATTTCTTTTAGTAAGTCCTGTGAACTAGATTCTCTAATCTAAAGATTAATTTCAATCTAGAGCGTCAGTCCTAAAATCTACCCAAGATCAATCAAATTTTAATTGTTGCATCGGTAGTTCCATTTATGAGAAAAGCTTTCTGGTAACGCTAGCTTGGATCCAAGGTATTAATTATAGTGATGGATTCTATGCAATTTTGATTGTCTGCATCATAGTGGTAACCATGATGAATCATTTCAAAGTTATGGAATACAATCTTTAGCATTACCCAGATGTGAGTTCCCTGTAATGTGGTATCCTAAAGGAGATACGATTGAATTATATGGTTTATGTAGTCTACTAAGTGTAACCAGTTATAATGTATGTTACATCAAAGACATCATATCTATTGATCTCCCAACTTTTAGTGATTCAATACGCGGAATAATTTGCTGAATTAGTTGGATTGCTGATCACCGTTTGGCATAGTTGAATTGCAAGGTTTTGAATGATATTATCATGGATTTATATCTTGGAATTTCTGATTTTCCCGAGTATCCAGGGTTCATGTTCCGGAATCCCGTAGATCTGGGAGGAGTGCATGCATTCATAGTCTTCTTTGTGCCGTGACGCCTTGGCCACGTAACCCGGCGCCAATGCAACCAGGTATCAGTTTAACCGGAGACGTTTTGACTACTCACAAGTATTCCAGTCAAAGATAAAGACACTAAGATATTGTAATTTAGATAAAGGGGACCCCTATGATCTTCATGTAATCCTGCTCAAGTCAGTCGACACATAAAGTTTTGGTGGCATTGCAAGGGGGCTTTAACTTTGAAATTGTTGAAAATAACCTCTTTCAAGGTAAATGTCAAATTGCAAAAATTTTGTGATCTGAGTGTTTTAGTAGTCGGAAATGTGGCAACAGACACATTGATGCGAAAAAATTGGTTACTGGTTATGGGTGGTAGTTTGGATTTTGAGATAGGTGGGGGTAGCCCATGCTTATGTATCGTTAGGGTTTACACTGTAAAGGTTTGGTGACCCCATGTAAAAGAGCATCCCCCCTTTGGGGCTGTAAAAACATGATCCTTTAAACTCTAAGGTTGTATTAAACTGTTCCAGAGGGCCCCCTTTCATCTTGGTGCCCCTGATACTATAGATGTTGACACCAGCCCTTCATTAGGGATGGGGAATGTAAATGAGTAGCAAAGCATCTGTTATGCGCGAGTTAAGGTATCCTCGACCTCAGAGGAGTGTAAAAAAGTTTTTTATAAAAATTTTAGTTAAGCCCTGTGTTTTGGGGGAGAGAATGTGCAGGAAATTTAATGGACTTATCTCACACATGGCACCTCCCTCCGGTAAACCCCTGCCCCAAACTTAGACTTCGTCGTATTTATGGGAAAAAAGTTTCCCTTCAAGTTCCAACCATTGCCCTTTTTTCAAAGAAAGGGATTGTAGACAACCCAGGTCCCAAAAGCGAATTAGAGCTGACCAAAGGGGAACGTGTGAAGGCCCTGTTCGTTATCAACTTTTTTTTAATCAAGGTTGATTTAAACAATTTTTGTAATATTAGAGGATTTCTTCTAAAAAAAAAAAAAAAAAAAAAAAAAAAAAAAAAAAAAAAAAAAAAAAAAAAAAAAATTGAATTTGTTGGCTAGGCTTAGATGTCTATATATTATGTCTTTGATGGACTCAGATTAAAGTACTTTCGTGTCTTTGTTTTTGTTATGGGATGATTGTGTATAATGTGTTATTGTTTTGTGACATTTCCCCTAACCTACAGGAATTTTTTTTGGGGATTTTTTTTTTTCTTTTGAACTTTTCTAGAAACCCATTGGCATCCTTTTGGTGTACTCACTTTGCACTTTTTAAAATTTTGTCAAAAGTTGGATGAATTTTTTTTTTCCCGTGGATTTGGTATACGCGGGGCACATGAACGCTTCTTTGCAATTGAAATTCAATTTTGAATGAAGATAGGGGTCGGTGAAAAGGACAGTGAAGACTTAAGGAAGAGGTTATTTAAAAATTTTCGAGGAAAATAAACTGTAGTACAAACAGTTATTGCGAGCTTTCTGTTGAGGAAGAAAATGCAAGAATGTGAAGAGAAATTTAAAGATTTATTTCCTTGGTCGAAAG